>CATIWR010025598.1:0-42782 GCA_949677035.1 Omphalea diandra
CCCCCCCCCCCCCCCCCCCCCCCCCCCCCCCCCCCCCCCCCCCCCCCCCCCCCCCCCCCCCCCCCCCCCCCCCCCCCCCCCCCCCCCCGACTCACAAAGTCATCACACATGTTAAATTCAAACTTGAAGATGTAACTAAGATGAACACAATCACAATAAGGCTCTTAAGATCTTAGGAGTCACAGATTCCTCACTTGATCATGTCTAAAATGTGACCAAAATAGAAACTTAAATGTTCCATGAGGTATAAGATGAAGTAATGTAAAGTATTAGAACATGAAAAGCCATAAAAATATCCTCAATCTTTGTTTATATCTCTTTTTTTTTTTTTTTTTTTTTTATGAATGGGGATCTTAAGTCATAAGACTTCCCCCTCTTCTATTAATAGAGCATTCAAACATTATAAAACATAGTTCAAAAGTAAGGAAATTTGAATGAGAAGAAAGCAAAATTTTGTTCTACTTCTCAATCAAAAGTAGGCTACATAAACTACTTTAAGGTTTGTACAACCCACAAGGATGGCTATACAGACTACATGAAATATGTACAACCCTCCCAAATTAGGTTTTCAAAAACAACAAAAGAAAAAAAGAAAAGAGGAAAGAAGAAGAAGAAGAAGAAGAAGGTAAAAGGGTCATTAGATGCTCTTAATGATTTTTTTGCCCTTACAGGCTCACAAATTTGATTTTTCCTCTAAGAATGCTATAAAATGCAAGAGAATAAATCTTGTTCTACCTTGGATAGGGTTTAAATGAGTTAGGGTTTGGGTATTATGGACTAAGGATTATTTATGAAGAAATTTCAATAAAGTTTCCCTAAGATTGTCCACACCTCCTTTTCCTCTACAAATGGTGGGGCATTTATAGAAGAATAGGGGTGCACTAGAGCTTGGAATGCTTTTGGTTGCATTTGTTTGTACCCCATCATAGAAGAGACCATGAAAGTTTTGAAATTAGGGCTTATAAAAGGTCTATACAATTAAGAAGTAGGTTATACATCCCACTTACAAGGCTATCCAATTTGAGGGTTTAGGAGGGGATTTATTACATAACCTTTTAAAGGTTAGGGTTTTAGCCATGGCTGTACAACCATGTAGTTAGTTGTGCAACTAAGATTAATGGGCTATATAACCCTCTAAATAGAGTTGTTAGTCTTTGGGCCTGGGTTTGGGCTTTGGGATTTATTCTAAGGTTTTCTAAGGCCACTTCTTTCCTTCCTAAATTCCCTTACATTTTAGTAAAAAATTCTAGTGATTTTCATTATTGGGCTGGCATTTTGGGGTCTAGAATCTAGTGCTTATAGTTTGCCATATGCTTCGTGGTGCTTGGAAAACAACATTTTAGAAATGATTATTTGAACAAAAAACAATATAGCAAATACAAACATCAATAAGGGTACCAAAGGATATAAATTTTTAGCAGCTCCTCTAGTAGGTACTAAAGCTTGTCTTGGCAACTTTCTAGTAGGTACCAATATGTTTCATATCCTTTTTATAGCTCTCGAGTGGGTATTAGACATTTCAACCGCTCTTTAGTAGGTACTGAATTTGTTCTAGCAACTTTCTAGCAGGCACCATGTATTCTTACCTCCCTCAGCAACTCTCTAGTAGATACTGAGTATGTTCTGGTAGCCCTCTAACAAGTACCAAATATCTTATGTATCTCATGTATTTGCAACTGCCTTATTATAACTACTAAAGTTCTTAAATCTTTTAAAAGTGTAGTAGCCTTTCTAGCTAGTGGTTTTCGATTAAGGTTACCCCTAGGGTTGATCTTATGTCATATGTACTTTTATGGTGTGTTAGAGCATTTTCCTATGTCATTTTAGCCTTCTTGTTCCTTTGGTAGTGAATTCATACTATAACAACCCTTCTAATTGTCTTGTGGACTTGTATCTATTGAAATGAGTGGGCTTAGGCCCAAATGTTATGAACATTACTTCTATGAGCATGGATGATTCTAGGAATATGAATTCCCTTTCAAAAATCCTTATGGCAATCTTGAAAAGGTTAATTTTGTCATGAAAAGGCATTTTAATAATTTAGTTTATAGTTTGAAGATTGAACATGCTTCTTCAAGCTCTAGTGGAGCTAAAGGTGCTTTGGTAATTTCTCTTAGGATTCATGTTTTGCGTTTCCTGGTTTTGCCCTCTTTCTTTAGTAGGTTGAATAAACAACTAGTTGTCTATATAACCAACTTGACATAATCTATTTCCATAACATGGTGGTGGTCTAAACAAACCACCTTGGGCTATACAAACCTCACCCCTTATATAAGGCCCGCGAGTAGCTTTAGGGTTCATTCGCATTATTCGCCTTCTTCTTTTTACTTTCTCTCACTAAAAAACTCTTTGAAATTAACTTCTTCGATGACTAGTTTCGACAACAATGATATGTTTGACATCCCTGAGATGTTCTTTGGTGAGGAGGCTGTCATGTACAATGCCTTAGAGCAATTACGCTCCATGTAGGGTTTCGCAAGGGTAAACCCTTTGACGAAGGCAATCTCGAAGATTATTTTAATGGGTTTAACCTCATGCAATGACGCACACCTAATAGGAGTCGCCTCAAGAGTGGTAAGTGTTTTTTTTCTTTTCTTTTTATTATTTTTGAATTTTGTTGTCCTTCTATCTTGGCACTATAAATTTTAGACACTACCCTGGAATTTCTTTCCTGTATGTGAACATTGAGTTAGCTTTAAAAATATTTAGAGATAATTCTAGGAAACTTACCTTTTAGTATTTAACGAGTTTTGTATTTTCTGTCTATTGACTTTATTATCCTGATTTATGTACTTCAATTTTCTAGTAACCTATATAGAAATTATTAGGATTAATTTGTGGAATGACTTGTGAGGGAACACATACCTGAACTACATAAATTATTTATTTATTTATTTATTTTATATGGATTTTGTTGTTGATTCTCGATTGAATCATGTTGGACTTATTACGCATGACTATTAAACGATACTTAGGATTTCATGATTAGGACTGAACACCCTGTGCCTTTTAAATTTTTTCCCTAAATTATCCAATTGCCTACACATTATAAAATGCATAAAATGTTATTTTATTAGCTAAAAAATTAAATGTTTACTTACCTTGGGTTATCAAATTGACTTCCTCTTCTAGCCAACTTAGGTGACTTTGATTCATGCATCTAGGCATGGCTTTTATTGCTTGAGTCATTGCTTGTTTTCTCCTTTTTCTCTTCTGCATGGGGTGTTAAGCATTTGTTGTTCCTTGTTTATCTATTCTTTTCTTTTTTAAGGTAATGTCTCCTTTCATAAGGGGGTAAAGTGATGGGCCCAATAGGGGAATGGTTTCGTGAGCTACATTTTTAGGACATGGTCTATTTAGAGGGGACCAATCTAATGTCATTTTTACAGATGTTGTCAAAGAAGTCTCCTTGGATCGATTCCATGATGAACTAGGCATTAGTTGAGTGATGGATAGGCATTACTTACACTTTCCATCTGCCATTGGTTGGTGAGGTCACCATCACACAGAGTGACTTCATTTATTTAATTGGGATATACTTATTAGGTATTCCCATCTTTGTTGATTATGGCATGCACGAGCTGGTATTACAAAGGGATTATCTTCTTCAACTTTTATGTTGCATTCCCTAAACCAAGGGGATCTTTTCCTTCGAGCAGTCTAATGTAAAGGTTGTTGCCTTTGCCATCACAAATGATAGCTCACAGGAGGTGGTGGATCAGCATACTCATTACTTCCTTCTATATGCGTTGCCATATATATTATTCTCAAACCCGTCAGATGCACAAAGATTTGCTTGGTGCTAGGACTAGAGGATTTAGGACTTACCCACCGCTTCAACTAGAGATCTATGGCGCTAACATACCTTATCGGTTCCTAGATTGGGGAAGTCAAGGTTAGTCTTACATATGTGGCACTGATGGGTGCTCATTATGAGTATTCCCTTATCCTTTTTCATTCATATATTTATTCCCTTTGTGAATATTCTTATTTTGATATTATGCATGTTGATAAATTTGGGTTGTTGAGTTTATCCTCTTATAAGGGAGCAATTCATTGCCCAATATAGACTGATGTTACCCTCGATTCGCAAGGTAGAGCATAACTCGTCAGTTGGAGTCATTGGTGGAGCTCAGGCATACACGCTTAAACACTCTTACCCTCGACCAAATACTGCCATCCTGCAAAAAATATAATAGTTAGTTTAGTGCATTAATTTCTATTCTTGGTTTTACTCTTGCAGTGGTTGTTTATACTTGTTATAATTGCTTTTTGATTGGAAAGGGCCTTTGAACAACTGGTAATAGAAGATGGTAGAGGTATAGGACCTTTCATATGGGTAATGTTTACTAGTGAGCCCATCCCTGTGTGAGTGGTATTTGGTGGCATGATGGTCTAGATGTTGGCTTGTTCCTCAACACTCATCCTCAGACATGTTTTAGGCCATAAATATAAAGGGGGATAATAAGATATGAGCACCTATACAGTTCATGTCGGGAGTACAACTTGTCTCGAACAGAGTCCCCTACTAGACTTGGATGATCGAGGCTTTAGTAAGGACTATTCCTATGATAGAGGTAGTTTTTTGAGCATTTTCAAAGCATAAGGTACATGAAGGGAGGATCTTACATTTTGTGCCTAAATAATGACTGCTCATATTGAGCAGAGGCCTATTAAGCCTACTCTTACTGTTAGAGGCTGCAAGAAGGCCCACACTTTTACTTCTAAAGGACTAGAGCCCATCGTGGTGGGCAAGCTAAATTTTGTGTCAAACTGCATGGTTGAGTCCTGCATGGCATCTCTGACTAGATTGATGATGTCACTGATCACCTGATCAGTTTGCACCTTTGAGCCAATCAAGACCACCCATGTGTGCATCTCTTAGTTGTATTTTGTTTATATCATTACTATAATTTGAGTATCTATTGCTGAAATATTTTACTTTTTCTTACAGATCCCCTATGTTCAAATGGAAGCCATGATAGAATTGATCACTGCCTTTGAAAGGGCAATAACATATAAGAGTAGGTCTATGAAGGTTAATAAAAGTTAACACCATATACAAAGTTAACACCATATACAAGACATGTATGCATGCTTATAATTGTGTGTGTGATTAGTGTCCTATCCATCCTAGTCCTTTTGCATTTTGTAGGAGATAATCTAGCGCCTAAATTGGAAGCTTAGGGATACCAAGTAACATCTAGTAGGTCAAGGCCCATATTGAGACCATGGTTGGGGCAGTAACCAAGGACTCTAATAAGTATGTGGTTACAGATAAAAAGGGAGAAGATGGCAAGGAAGAGATTGCATCAGGAAGCAAAGAGGACTAAACTGATCCATTGCCTTTAGATTTTAAGCTTTTTCTTTCAATATAAAATACTTATTGAACATTGTTGATCTTTTTGGCACAATTATATTGATATTTTTTGCCAATTTGAAAGCCTTATTGCCTTTTAGGATGCTTGTTTTAACATTAGGCCCTTTAGGACATGTTGAGGTGGTTTTGCCTCTATTTTTGGCAAACTCTAGAATTTCCTGTTCTAATAGAGATGTGTGATTTTGATTCTAGCTAGAAACTTATCTTCTAAATGTTTAATTGAATTATTCTCTCACTTTGAATGTCTATATGTCTTTCGAAGTAGGTGCAAATAACTCTTTAGCTCATAATACAACCCGATTTTTCTTAAGAAGATTGGTCTGTACAAACACTAAGTTGTTTGTACTGACTACTAGTTATCTGTACGAACAACTGAAGTGGGCTTATAGTCATATACAACTATTCACAGCGGTCAAACACTAAGTACCTTTTCCTTCTTCTAAAAATAGCATCCTACAATCTTCTTTTTCAAGCCACTTATTTCCACTCCTCCAAATATGGCTAAAGCATTCCTGAGGTATTCCCCATCTTAAGCTTGGTTTTACCATAGGTGAATCTTGAGGCTTTCCGTTACCTCTCATGTTTGCTTAGACACAAATTTCTTACTAGCAGCCTGCAATATGTGGGATTCCATTACCTATTCGTTTCATTTTGGAGATACCAAGATCTACCCCCCGCTAGAAGAATTTGGTGCAATTATCGACTGTCAGGTCATGGTTATAGATCGAATTGCCTTACCATGGCTGGGTTACCTATATTCCAAAAGATGATGGGTTGTTTGACTTATGATATGATGAGGTGCCTAGGTATACTCTAAGCGAAGAGAAAATCCTCATGGCCCATTTTCTTACTCTTTACCCTTTCAGGAGCCAAGCTCGGGGGGCATAGGCTCGTATTGTAGTTACTATTCTGATGGGTGAGTTCCTTTTATGGAGGAAAGAAGGTGAAATAGTTTTATCCTTTCTTGAGGACACTAAGTCAGGGAAAATCCCTATCCCAATGATCTTGGGTGAAACCATTGTAGGCTTAGACAAAGTGGCCTTTGGCCTTAGTGATTCCTTCTCTAGAAGCCTACTCTACTTCAAGTATGAATTTATTTTACTGTTTATGCCATTGCTATTTTATTTTATTATTTATTGTTATTGCTTTATTTTTTCCTAGACAACCTTTGCGGGTTTTCAATCTATCAGGCTACTCATTTTTGCTTAGGCTACCCTTTTAGTTTTTTAACCTAACAAGCTCATCATTATTTTTTCTTTTTTTTAAGATATGGCTGTAAGAGAGGCTAGGCTTATTGGTTACCTCCACTGTGGACATGAAACTTTACTACCCATAACATCACTTGAACTGCTGCCTTTTAAGGATCTTCACTCATGAGACTTACCCTAATTCTACCAATAAAGCATTCAAACATGATAAAACATAGTTTGGAAGTAAGGAAATCTGAATGAGAAGAAAGCAAAATTTTATTCAGCTCTTCAAGCAAAAGTAGGTAGTACAAATCACTTTGACGTCTGTACAACCAATAAGGATGTTGTACATGCTACATGAAGTATGTATAGCCTTCCAAAACTGGAATTTCAAAAATAACAAAAGAAATAAAGAAAAAGGGGAAGAAAAAGAAGGGGAAGGGACCGTTGGAGGCTCTTAATGATTTTCTTGCCATTAAAGGCTTGCAAATTTGATTTTTCCTCCAAGAATGCTATGTAATGCTATTAAATACAAGAGAATAAACCTTGTTCTACCTTAGATAGGGTTTGAATGAGCTAGGGTTTTGGGTATTCTAGACTACAGATTATTTATAGAGAAATTTCATTAGAGTTTCTCTAGGGTTGTCAAAGCCTCATTTCCTTTTTCAAATGGTAGGGGCATTTATAGAGGAAGAAGGGTACACTAGTGCTTGAAATGGTTTTAGTTACATGTTGTTCATATCCTATCAGAGAAGAGACCATGAAAGTTCTAGAATTAAGGCTTATAAGAGGTTTATACATCCAAAAGGTGGTTATACAACCCACTTATAAGGTTGTACAACCTTATGGTTCAAGGGGGGACCAATTCTAGAACCTTCTAAAGGTTAAGGTTTTAGCCATGGTTATACAACCAAGATTAGCAGGTTATACAACTAAGCTTATTAGGTTGTACAACCCTTTAAACAAAACTGGTAGCCTTTGGGCTTATGGTTTTATAGGCTTAGATATGGTCTTTGAGGTTTAAACTTGATCTTTTAGATTTGTTCCAATGTTTCCTAAGGCCTTGCTCTTCTTTCCTTCGTAATTTCCCTTGCATTTTGGGGAATAATTCTTGTGATTTTCATCATCAGGCTTATATCCTAATGCCCAAAATTCAGTATTTACATTATGAGTCCTATTCTCTCATTAAATAGGGCAATAATTAAGAAAAGGTGGGTTAATTTTTATATTTTCAATGCTTTACAAGTTTCATTTCTCCATTATTTTTTCTTTTTACTTTATTTGTATGATTATGTTTATGTTGTTAAAGATGTGATTAGGAGAGGGAACCCCATTCTTAATGACCCTATAACCCAATTTAGTTAATGAATATTGATTTGTTATTTTTGTGAGTTCTTGCCTACACCATTATGAGAAAGGAGTAACTTGCCCATATTCTCTTTTTTCCTCCTATGAAATGGTTTTGAGTATGGTAGGGGAGAGAGCTCATTGCTCTATGACCCTCATTTTGCTTGCTTTCTTGTTTTATGAATCATGTATATTCTTGACCTTATGGAACCTTCTTCTTCATTTCCTTGGTATCCTATCATTATTATTGGTTAATGGTATTCTTTAGGATGTTCTAACTCTTTTGGAGCATCCTTGGATAAGGATGCAATTCTCTTAGAAATCTAAGTTAATGATTAACTTCTTGCCCAATGCCACCCCATTTATCCTCTAAGTGTATTTATATGACATCCTGGCATCATATGTTTATGCCTAACTTATTATCTTCATGTGTTTATGCTTTATTTGTGTCCAATGATATGTGTTCATGCTTGATTTATATGATGATTGGATTATGGACATATGAACTTTGGACATAGATGCATGTTAGGTCCCTTGACTTAAAGTAAGGTAGACTTGTTATGGTTGATGGCATTTTTAACATTTAGAGTAGTCTATTCTTTTTCATGAAGTACTAACATGTTTCTTTTCTTTTTATTGGTTCAGGAGCATTTATATTTGCTTTACATGTTTATTTATTTGATGTTTATACATGCACAGTCAATTTGAGATCATGCTTATATACCCTATCCTCTTGAAGAATGTTTGTAATTATTTGAATATATTGTGATTAATTTGATGTGTTAGATGAATGAGTTAGGATTGTTAATTAGACTAACCTTGTTCCCATACCATACCCAATTCTCGAACCCGATCTTTGATAGTGTAAACACAAATTAAGCTTTCTAATGGACTTAGGTAGGCTAAGAATTTGTCCTTGATTAGAATTTTGTCCCAACCAAAGTTGAGTGATGACTCTATTATTGATTGAGGATGATGTTGAAGTATTATCCCACCTTGGTCCCCTGTTGACCATAAAACCATTAACGGGAGCTTTTACCCTTTAAGAGGCCTTTTTAAGGATCCCTGAATAATCCTAAATATGTGTCATCACTTGGGGTTGTACTAATTTATGATCCTCATCCTCTTGATCCCTTAATGACCAATAAAAGGTAGGAGTGATAAGCAAGATTCTACTTATTAAAGCACAGTTACAAAATCGAGGTGTTATACATATGTTTTAGGGTGTCGACCCAAAGGGCATCGACCTTGACCATACCTTTGAGGGACACTCCAAATAAGAGTTGATATCAAGTGTTGTTGGGTATCGAAGCTAGATAGAGGCGACCCTCATTAGGGTGATTTTTGTGCCCCTACTTGTGTGCGATCCTATCAATGACAAAAGGCCTATGCTAGTACGATGCTTATGTGAGATTAAAGTGTGCCATCTAGCCATCACCTGTAGAGGAGAACCATATGAGGCTCACATTTTAGAGCCATCAACTAGAGCTAGTGATGGTAGGTTAGTTAGACCAACCACCAAATAGCTTGGAAGAGTCTTGTTGCATGTCCATCATTAGTGCACTAATGTCACTAGAGCTCATATGGTCATCGTGCTCTTTTACCCTTCTTACTTTCACCCATGTGAGTTTCTTTGACTTTTTTTCACTTTTCTCTCACTTTATTATTTATTGCTTTATTATTTTGATGTTGTTTATGTGCAGATCCCTCACATCTAGGTTGAACACCTAATAGATCTGGTTATTATGCTTAAGAGGATCTACACTCAACATACTCACAAGCTACAATAAGGCATAATGTTATTGAATGTATGCATGTGTATGCGTGCTTATGTGTACATGCCTACCACCCTAACCTTTTATGTTTTCTTTTTTTTAGGAGGGCATCCATTAGAATGATTAAACGCTCAGGGAGGTGCATGTTGAGCTAGCTGATCTATAAGCTAGCTTGGAGCCTTCTATTACTAAGGACCTAAAAGAGCAGGTGTCCATCAAGGAGGAGGATTAGGATGATGTTGTCCATGTTCACCTTATCCCTTTACTGTTTTTCCTCTTGTAACAGTTGATAAGAATCTTTGCATATCTGTTAGGTTATTTGGATAGTACTTAGGCGTGGTTTACCTTTTTATTTTAGATGTTTAGGCCCTAGTGCCCTAATTTAGTTGCTTATTACATTTATTACCTTATTTATGATATATGAAATATTTTTCCCAGTATGTGTTCATTTGAGTTGATAATGTGATTTTATCATTTATTATTCCTCTACATCTATGGAAAATGGCATTAACCTGAACCTTGCCTGAAAATGTAGGTTAAAGCCCCATATTGTTGTCTCAATCATAATGGCCTATATAAATCAAGTTGTTTGTATTGATAACTTGTTTGTACATGTAACTTTAAGGTCTTTACAAATAACTATACTAATAATAATTGTCAAACACTATTCACTTTCTTTCTTTTTTCTTTAACCCCCTCACCTTAATTTTTGTGCGTATAACAATTGTATTTCACTTCCTAACCATGGCTAAAGAATTTCTAAAGTCTCTCCATGCCTTTAGTTGGTCCTATCTTCCCTAAGGAGGCTTCAAGGCTCCTTGCTGTCTTTCCTTTATTAGACTTAACTAAGAATTTCTTTGGGTAGGTTGTGATTTTTAGAACCCATCTACTCATTCTTTTCATTTTTGGGATAATAAAATCTACCCATTTTTAAAGGAGTTTCATGCTATCTTAGATTGCCATGTTGTTGGTTCAGATAGGATTGCACTTCCATGCTTGGACTACCCATATGTTTGCAAAATGATAGAGCTCCTTGATTTGCCATATGATAAGGTGCTTCTGTATACTTTACAAAAGGAGAAGGTGTTACTCTCTCCTTATATCCCAATAGGAGTGGTGTCAAGGCTCGACCATGCTTGCATTTTATCAGCCATCTTGATAAAAGAGTACCTACTTTGTAGGGATGACGATGAGGTTGACTTCTAAGCCCCTAGCTCGTAAAAGAGATTAAGCTAAGTAAGACCCAATTTCTTATGATCCTTGGTGAGACTATTATGGGATTGGACAAGGTCACCTTAGGGATCAAATAGTCTTTTTTAGGGAGCCCATTATTCTTTTAGGTGTGCTCTCTTCTGTAACTCTTTTACTATTATTAGTTCTTTATTTTCTCTTTTATTTTATTATTCTTTCTTTTATTTTTATTTTGTCCTTAACTTTTGCTTGGACCGCTTTGTTAGTTCTCAATCTAGTAGGTTGCTTATTTTACTTAGCTTCGCTTTTTGGCTTTTCAACTTAATGTGCTTTTTTCTTTCTTTTCTTTCTCTTATATTTTTTAAAAGTTTTGGCTACAGTAAAGGCTACGCTTATTAAAGTTTCCCATTATGGATGTATTGGGATACTTCCCATAACACCATTTAAACTATTACTTATTGAGACCTACTTCTTCTAGAGCTAAGTGGACTGAGTGGTTGTCCTATATATCTAACCATGACATTCATTGGAGCTAATAATGGTGGAGATTGGTTGGAGTTATGATGAGGACATACGAGGGTGAGTGACAATCCTTGCTTTGACATCTTGCACATTTTACAACCTTTTCAAAGTCTATTGACAATTTGTGGATTTACAGGATACAGTGGGTCTTCTTCCTCCATAAATAGAGGGACCACTGACATAATGTTTCTTAGATAAGGTGGAAATCACCGATGTTGATTGCTATATCTATCACGTCTTTACTACTAGGGCTTCCTCTTCTGATGATGTTGATCTCGAGGCTTAGTTGCAAGATGCATGAAGGCATAGAATATTAACTTCTTAAAAGAGCTAAGACAACACTATTCAAACGGAGAAAAACTTCTTGTATATCATTTAGCTCGAAGACATAGTTGAAAAATATTGTTTATATTATGAAGATATATTTCCTTTTAGTGTTATACTTGCCATGAAACACACCATTTCACGTATTGCACATTAAGTTTTTGCATGTTTTCTACTTTTAATAATAGCACACTAAAATATCCCATCAATTTTTCCTATTTCCTTAATGTGCTAGCTTCCTTCTTCTTATTCCCTATGGTCGCCTTACTGTTTTTCCTCTAATCTCCCACCTTCCTCTCACTACCAACTCCTCTTATTGGCTTGTTGTTAAATGTTTCTGCTGACTGTTCACACTCTCTCACATTTTATTTTATTACTTTTCTTTTTTTTCCTTTTCTCTTTTTTTGTTTTTGTTTTGCCTTAACTTTTTCTTAAGTTACACTTTTGAGTTTTTAACTTAATGTACTTATTTTTGTTTCTTTCACCTCACATAAAATACTTCTTTAACCAATCTAAGTTTTCTAGCTTGGAAACTCATTCCTATCCAAGATTATGTGAAGTATCAAATCTTCAATAACCCTTCTAGTGACAATCCAAACAAGTCCAACATAGGAAGGATCCTTGAGGCTTTTACGATAAGAACATAAGACTAAATATGGTTCTTTGGGTCTTTTTATACTGGGCATCTAGAACTTAGTAGGAAACTTCTTTTAATTGTGGGCCAATAAATCTTAGATGTTTGTCCCCTGCTATAATTCCTTGGCATCTAAGGTCTTTTAGACTTACTCAACTTATTTGGTAAAGCCATCTATCTTAGCGTTATCCTTGACATGTCCCCTATTTTTCTTTAGCATAGGTACTATAATAACTCCTTTTTTAACTATGTTATGCCTATGGTAGTCTTCTATCCCAAACAAGTTATCATCTATGACTATTAAGGGTGGGGCAAATACTAAGTCTTTCCCCTTATTTGTTGTACTAGGAAAAGCCTGACACTTATTTGCTAGAATCTTGTCTAAGCATCTCTGAACCTCCTTTGTTATTTCATCTTCCATTAGATGACTAATTTGTGCCCTTATCTTCTCTATTAGTTTTAATTAAACCGCTCAATTAGTCTGCTCCATGGCTATCATTAGTTATTTGCTTTAAACTAGACTAAGTGTCACACTTTCTGGTCAATCTTTTCCCTCTCCTCTTCTAAAAAGATCAAGGTGGAGTTATGATGGTTGCAAGATAAGAGTTATCAAAATGATGCACAAATAGATAAATAAATGCATGTTTACATGAGATGATTACATTATTTACATATATATATATATCCTTGCAACCTTATTCCTCTCACACAAAGCTTTCATGGCTCTTTTCTAGGAGTGGTTTCTTCAACTATCAATAAGAGATAACAAATACAATGGTCCCTCAAACTAAGTAAGGTAAAAATTTCAAAAGTGCATTATACATTTCTCATGCAAAAAAGGAACTAAGATACATGAAAATTTACATAAAGGAATTTTGTTTGATGGATATTGATATAATCAAGAAATATACATCAAAGGGAGTCTTTTTTTTTTTTCATAGTTGAGAATGCGGCATACATAAATATTTATATTAAGTGATCTGATTTGTGTGGCAGAGAATGAGGTATACATAAATATTTACATTAAGGATTCTATTTACTAGACCTATTAATGCTCATTGTGATTTATAGCCTCCTTTAAAAGAAAATGCAATCAAATAAAAGGGGAATCCTGTTCCATAATAATATGGCTCCTACATGAGCTTTTCCCACATGAGCTTAGAAGTTTAGAGGGTTGTTGTATTAGATGGCTCATACAAACTTAAAGGATTGTATACACCTTATTTGATAATACTTAAAGTTACTTGGTTTATGAGTGATAAGGCCTCTATACTATCTCCCAAACTTGTATGGAGTTTAAGTCTCAAGTTTGGAGAACCTATTTATGACCTTGTGAATATGGTAGGTATAAAATCTACTGAATGTGGTGGATAATTTAACTAATAAGGGCAAAAATTATAATATTGAACTAGTGAGTACCAGTGTATGAAGTTAATTTCATTAGTCCCCAATGGAATCAACATTGATAGATTTCTCATAGATATGCTTAGACAAGTGGAGTCTTATTTATGATTCCTAACATTTTATCGATCATTGTGGGGTTAAGAGGATATGAGGATACACTTTGGTATAACCCTTATTTATGACACATGAAAGGATTAATGAGGGATCTAAGAGAAGGCCTCTCGATAGGTAAGAGCCTATAAAGAATCAGATAGCTAGCAGAAGGCTTAGAAGGATAATACTTTAGTGGTACCTTTAGTACTTGACTAGAGTCACCACCCACTTTACTTATAATAAAATTTTGAGAGAGGATATGTTATTGTCCAAATAGGTCAACCAGAAGGCCCAACCTATCTTCACCTCATCAGAGATTGAGTTTGGGAATTAAGTATGACTTGAGTAAGAGGTTAAGTAGTCCTGAGTTGCTAGAACTTTAAGATTCGATCTTTGGAAATCTATGGTTCAAATTTACAAGTTTTGATCTTATTAATTACTTAATTCATGTTAAAATGGCCCTAAACATACATCTAACATCTTTTCATGCATCCACATTAAACATAGTATGTATAATCATTCATCATGGGGATAGGGGGTACATGATCAAATGGGGTTGCAATCACATAAATGGCAATATAATTTGCAAATGTTGTCCCTTATGACCTATAAAATAAGATACCAGTTAGTACTTAAAGTTAAGGAAAGAGGCAGCCCTATATCTAATTGTGGTAAATTAGCATACAAAGATAATGCAATTTTTACCTTACTAAAGGACACCTTAAATACTCTTTCTAAAATGCTCATCATAAGCAATTAAATTTAGGTTATTCATGTCAAGCATACAACCTTAATCACCATAAATGCTCAAATGCTCCTCAAAGGAATATGCAATGCACTCATGGCATATGCACTATAATAAAGTTTGTGCATGTGTGAAAGGCAAGTAAACAAAAGCATGCATCAATAATAAGGAAAATATGGGGTGAAATCATAGGGTCCCTATGTCCAAAGCCTCCCTAAAATGGTTCTTAAACATAAGAACATATCAAAGGCAAGGGGGGATGTTTTGTTTCATATTTTACATATTTTTTATAATTAACTTCTTCCAAATATTGATGATCTTATGTTTTTGCATATGAAAAAGATAAATGAAGCAAATTTATGGTTTATAGGTTTAAAAAGTAAGAGAAGTGACTAAAAAGCATAAGAAAAACTATTCATAGTTCTAGAGCAATAGTCATTGTTTTAAGAATAACTCTCTCTACAAAACTTGTATTTATGTGATTTAAAAGGCATTGGAAAGACAATAAATAGGGCTATAATTTTTGTGTTTTATGCTTAAGCTAATTTGTTCATCTTTATTGTCAAAAATGGATTACAACATAGCATGTTCATGATGCATAACATACATCAATAAGGTAGAATAACCTAAAGGGTGAAGCACACCTAGGAGACATGGTTATGCTTCTTTTAGGCATAACTAGGCTTGAGGAATCTAAAAAGGAATCATAAAGAGACATGGCCATGCTCATTCCAGACATGGTCATACATCCCAAGAAAGGAAAAAAATCAAACGTCCTATTATCTTATAATTGCTTCCTCTTTTAATTTCTCAAGGTTCCTACTTTGTATTAACTTTAAGAATACTATAAAAGAGGAAAAAGGCTTATGAATTTGCTTCGTTCAAAAGGGTCTAAAAGGATCCAACAATCATCAAAGGAGGGATATACAATCTTTCAAAAGGCCAAAATCAAAAGAAGAGGCAAGCAAAGGCAAAGGAGTAAAAGAAAAGATCAAAGGGCATTCAAGCAAAAGCTTAAAGATGATGTATATGGCTTTCAATATCATTAGTTTAACTCTTCCTTCCTTTCTTTCTTTCATAATGAACTAATTTTCTTTAAGGTAGAGTTATAGATGGATCTTGTTTAACTCTTTTGGTTATCTAATCTAAGTTCTTTTGATTTTATTCATCATGTTAGCAATCATTATGAACATGCATGCTTATTTATCAAAGGGCTCCTAATCATATTGATTTTTATGAATTGACGATCGAAAGATGCTTTTCATGAAATAAATCATTAATGATTTCCTTAATCTATTATTTGTTAAGGGACTTTAATAGTTTATTACTATTAAGATCTTGTATTGTTTGACAATAACATAATGTTTAGCTATTGTGTAGAGAGACTTTTAGTTTAGCATGTTCATGTATGTTAATTGATACTCGAGAAAGATTAATTAATCATTTAAGTGATCCAATAGTAACACTAGATGAATAAATCAATTGAATGAAAGATTAGAACCCATAAGTAGTTAGGACATGAAATTGAATCCCTAGTTAACTTCTTATATTGGTTTTTTCCCTTATAATTACTTTGTTTATAGTATTCTTAGCATAAACCTTCTTTCAATTAGGATTCTTAGATAATTCAAGGAATAAAATGCTTAGTACTTATTACATGATACTTATGGGAATGATATATGTACATTTATACACCATATTACTTGTGACCTATGCACTTACAGTTTAAGGGTATTTTATACTTAGCACACACTTGTCACTAATAGATGTAATCGTAGCCATGAAAAGGGCTAAGATGCATCCTTTATTGATATATGGTGACAAGTAAGTTAAGGGAGCCAAATGGATATCACATAGAATGTCTTAATAGGGGTCATAGGTGTTTATTACCTCCCTCTAATAATATCCTTTTACAACCTATGCCATAAAGATGGAGAGCACTAGTTTGGCCATAAGAGAGACCAACTAACTCCCTTCATGCGTTAATAGACATAATAAAAAAAAGGTAAAAATAACACATATAAATGAATAGAAAATTAAGGAAATCTAGGGGTCATTGGCTTTTCCCCATCATGTTCCATTCAACTATGTGCATGAAGTAGACAATCATACCATATTCAAGCATAATAATCTCCTCTTAAATGATATTTAATCACTAAATATTTCTAATAAAGGTGGATAGAGGTCCTTAGTTGTTACAACCTATCTCATCTCATCCATATTTTAGGCTTAAAGTGCAAACGAAAGGATTAAAAACCAAATAAAGAAGAGAAATTGACACTGTTATAAACAATGTTAGTAAGCAATATCTATCATCTACAAAGCATAAAGATGTTTGTAAAGACAATATGCTATCTATATAGACCTTTAGGTCTACTAATACCAATAAAATTATATAAAAAGAAAAAAAGAAAAATAGGGGAGGAAGAAAAAAGGAGAAAGGTGGCGTGGAATGTATGGGGTTAGCTTTTAGCCTTTAAAGGCACCTCAAGTGATATGATTCATCCCTAAAAGGTAAAGATCATAGTGCAAAAAAAGGGGTTAATGTTAGTCTTTCACCTTAAACTTCAAGTCTGGGTGAGAGACTATAAGGTTTTTGTGAATGGATGAGTGGGTTTTCAACTTTGTAGCTATTTCTTTAAGTAATAATGGCTTTACTTTAACCCCTTAAGAGGTGGGGTATTTATAGAGAAAAGGGAGTGCACCAGTACTTGCACCCTATTTTTCTTTCCTTCTCTTTCTCTATGTATAAGATCACTGAATATTCTAAAAATTAGAATTATAAAGTTGTTTGTACAAACAACAGGTTATTATACAGACAATTGCTTTGTTGCATACCCAATTCAGTTGTCTTGGTCACTATCTTAGAAGTTTCTTACTACATAGCTTTTAGTAGGTTTTCTGCACAGATCTTTGAGTTGGTTGTATGGCCAACTAAGTAGGATGTATAGACCACTTATGCATTTCTAAAATTAGGCTTTTAGGCTTTAGGTTTCTAGTGAGTAGGTTTGGTTAAGGTTTGTCTAAATTTTTGCCCCATCTTAGGCATTTTTTTCTTCACCATTTTGGAGATGAATTTAATAAAGTACTCAACATTGGGCTCATATCCCAATAATCCAAAATCTAATTCTCATACACATGTGCCATTAAAGACAAGCAAAGAAGAAAGAAGGAGGAGATTAATTATGACTTAGAAGGAAAGGGGATACACTTTAATTAAATAGATAGATGAGGTTAAAAAACATGGAAATAAGGTTAGTAATCGTAGAATCAAGGATGGAAAACACTAAAAATCCCTTAAATACACATTTTGCCTTCAAAATAAGGCACCTACACATATCAAAATATTTGTATAAATATTAAAGTCCTTGTGTATTTTCACTAGGCTTTGCCATACATAAGGATCATTCTAAGATAGAAGACATATACATATGTCAAACATCCTTTGTGCAGATAATCAAAGGATTTATGTAAATACTAAACAAACACAAAATAGGTACAAATAATTCCACGACATGAATAGACTAAGCATAAATAGAATATCAAAGATCATAACAAGGGGTAATATTACACATGATATACTTATTATTAGTAATAATCATACTTATTATATTTCAAACATCATGATTATATGATTGAAGAATGAAAAAGAAGGAAAACATATGTTACTACTACACAAACTTATATAATAAGGATATGCATGGTGATGATCATAAAAGCTAAAAAAAGAGACCATTCCTTCATGGATAAAGTACAGGTGAAGGTCCACTAGTGACAAGCATAGATAACCAAAGTATTTACATAGATCAAGAATGATCTATATAGATGTTAGAAATCTTTATGCAAAGGAGTTTTCTAGAAAACAATCAAAACTAGGATATATAAAATATAATAAATAAAGTGAGAAAGAAGGATAATAATTATATAGTCCTTAGCTTTGGCCTTAAACTACCACCTTACTTAATAATGGAACCTAAATGAAGGACTAAAGTGAGTGGGAAGCTCCATTGAGTGAGAAAAAGTTGTCTTTAGATATTTTAGTGAATTATAGTAGGTATTAGATTCTATCTTTGACTTTTGATGGATTCTGATGAGCTTAAAATAGATATTAGGTTGTGTTAAGGTTAGGAAATGGTGAGAAAGCTTGAGCTAATGGTATGAAAAGTAGTACTTTTAGACTTTCTTAAGTGGTTTTCTTAGGAAAAATGATGTTTTCTTCCATTGGAATCAAAAGGATTTTTTTTTCTTTAATTTTCTCTTTATGTTGGCTTACTTATGTCGTTGGTGTTGGTAGCTCAAGGTCTAGTTAAGGTGAGGAAGGAGATAAGGAAAGGATATTATATGGTCAAACACCTTCTCAAGTCTCTCTTTGCCTAAGGTTCTCATTAAGCTTGGGGAGGGAGCAGGTGAAAGGGGATTAAAATAATCCCCTCATTCATGAAATGGCTAACTGTTCCTAGGTTTATATCTCTACACATATGCATAAATCATTTATATAGATACTTTATCTTGTGTGCAAATGGTTATGCCTCTATATAGATGGGTTTCTTAGGCATTTAGAGTCATAGGTTTACTTTTTGGGCTTTTTAAGGTTAGTTTGGGTGCTTCTCTACTCCTTGGAGTATCCCACATCACTCATAGACCCCCTAGGCTTTTAAGGAGTTATCATCATTGAATTTGCATTCATGATCATTTTTAGCAAAAATCAATGTCTACACCAGCCTATTTTGTGCTTTTGACAATCAAATAGTCTATATAAGGCTATATTGTCTTATTGATCATATTCTTGAACATTCTATTGATTAGTCTTTGGTAAGTGGCTCTTACATTCTTTAGTTTAAAGTGCACTACTTAGTAATAATAAGTGCTAGTATCTCTGAGAATGCTTTTTTTTTTTTTTAACTTCCTTATGCATCCATATTTTCTAGTATCCATTTGCAGTTGCACAAGTTGTACAATTCATATTGAGTAGACGAGTCCATAAGTTATTTCATGTTCTATAATGATAATCATCCTTTGGAGTAACCATGTTCAAATTAGCCAAGTTTTTCTTTGATTGCCTCCTATTTTTCTAGAGCATGAAACTTCTTTTTCTATTTGAAAAGGCGAACAAATTTATTAGTATTAACTTTATGAGTACAAATTTGAGGGACAACACTTATAACATCTTTATGTGTCTAGGGAGAAGTGGTGGAATGATTGTTGAGTATTCAACATATACTACTTTTGAGGTCTCCTGGAATGTTAGTAGCTATCTTTAGCTTTCCATTTGGTAGTTGGATCATTTCAATCTTTTTTGCTAGCTTGGCTTTTTCTTTGCTAGATAGAATATCCATTAGTTCTATAAGGAGTACTTGCATGACTTCAATGAGGCTTAATTTGTATGTCTCTTTGGTGAATGCTTGATTGCACATTATAATTGTTATTCCTATATTGGTTAGTATATTTATACAGAGGCATCACTAGCTAAAACATGTAGCCAGATCATACATGAGAGGCCTTTTGATTATCATATTATACGTAATGTTGACATCGACCACTAAAAATGTTACTAATGCTTTAGCAACCATATCTTCATCTCTAAGCTTAATGTTTAGGTCTATTGATGTTTTCATAAGGATTTGGTTCATTCTAAGTTCTACAGGATGGGTTAGCACAAATATGCAGTAAGGTGGTACTTTTACCTAATGCTTAATAAGCCTCTAAGGTTATAAGGTTGGTTGAACTCCTTGTATATACCAGATTCATCTTACTGAGAAAAGTCTACAATATGCCCTCTGCCACTAGTACATTGATGTGGGGTTTTTAAACATGGACTCGATTGTTTAGTCCAAAGATGATGGGCATATACTTCTTTTTTTTTTTTGTTGTGTTAATGGTGTAGATTATTTTTTAAGTATTTTCTTCCATTCATGTTAGTGTCTCTGTAAATGGGTTTGTCTTCAATGATATGGATGGCACCTACTAGCTTAGTTTAGTTAGATATCTTGCTTTTTAGATGATATGATGTTTTGGCATCTAGACTTTCATGCTTCTAGTGAACTAGGGGAGGGCACTACATTAAACTGGTTTTTCAATCTCTTACTTAAGTTGCTAATAGTCATCAATGTCGTGCCTACTATTTTTATAGAATTCATAGTATTTTCTTATCACAATTGTCTACTAATCTTTCACTCATCTTATGTGGCCATTTGATCTCTTTGTCTCTTTGTATGATCCAATATATATTTTCTTGGTGCATTTAAAGGTGTAAAGGATATATCATTAAACTTGAACTTGGATTATATAGTTTTAATCTTCATTATGTTCCTTGTTTATTCCAGCTCAAACTTTGATTTTGCTTTTTCATTATGTTTCTTATTTGATCATATAGACTTCTATGACTTATTAAGCTTCATATATCTATTGCCCTAATAAATTAGCTACTTATAATTATATAGAGGGTCTAAACTTGCACAACTTACATGATCAACAGTTCCTTTTTATGGCATCTACTGTAAGCTCCAATGTGAGGTGGTCTATATGAATGACAACCTCATTGAATCACCAAATGTATTTCTTTAATGACTTTTTGTCCTTGTGAATGATTATGTATAAGTTGATGGTCATTTTTTTGGTTGGTATGCAAGTGACAAATCAATGCTTAGAACATTTAAGCAAGTTAGTAAAAGCTTGTTATGCAACCTTGTACCAAATGATGGTACCATTCATATGCCACTCTTTTGAAGTGTGGTGGAAAAAACTACATAACATTGCATCAAATTTAGTTTGTGAAGCAAAAGTTTGACAAAAAGTAAACAAATTGCTTTTGTGGTTAGTTTTCCTTCAATATTGAGATTTTTAAACTTTAGTGGTAGAGCTTTCTTCAATTTGATAACGTGAGTGGACTCTTATCTATAACCCCAAATTCTCTTGTAACTGTTTCTTCTACATTTGTAGCATAGTTTCTTTTACATATTTGTCTATGCCCTTGCTAATTTAGTTATTGTCAACCTGTGGCACAACAATTGAACCCCGTCACCTAGTCCTACCTATAATATCATTATGGGCAAGGTCATGCATTTCATCCTTAGATCCCTTGACAAGGACGACTTTGCCTTTATCATGCCTATAAGTCGGGTAAGTTGTTCTTTCATAATTTAGGCTATTACACTCCATGCAATTGTACCTGCAAAAGAAGCTATCACATTTTTCACCTCATTAATTATCACAATATTAAACTCATTCATGAACACTAATAAAATATTAGAGATTGGGACTTGTTATGATATGGGCTTCAAAGTAAAAGAGACTAGAGTTGTATGGGGATTTCTCTATACATTGTTATTGGTATCAAACTTTTTTTTTTGCTCTTAAAGATTAGGGATCAATATAGACAGTGTTTGTGAGGTCCCATTTACTAATCATTCCTAAAGTAAGTACATTAACTAATTCATAAAACATGGAATACTAAAGTGACACAACATCATTAAACTTCTCTCATTCTATCCATTGTCATTAAAAGGCCTTCTTTCAATTATTTTTCACACTATGTATCTTGTTTCATAACATAGTAACTATTTACAACAAAATATATAAGGCTAAACAAACTAAAATACTACTGGACTTCATACTGGCCCAACCTCTATTAGAATGATAGACAACAACTTCGAAATACAAACTGGATGCAATCTTAGGTCTACTTTTGCTGAAAGAAAATTTAATGCAAAGGAGTGAGCTTGCATACTCAGTAAGTAAACACATAATGATACTTCAATCTCAAATAACATAACAAACATTTAAATATAAAAACTCATCACATCCTTGCACAATATAAATAGTTTTTACTCTTTAATGCCACACAAGCTATAAATATTATTGCCACACAAGCTATAAATATCATTGCCATAAAGCCTATTGAATGTTATTGCCACATAGACTGTTATATATTATTGCCACATAAGCTGTTATATATTGTTGTCACACAGACTATAGATATCATTGACACATAGGCTATTGAATGTTATTGCCACACAGGCTGTTATATATTGTTGGCATATAAGTTGTTATATATTGTTGCTACATAAGCTATAGATATGATTGCCACAGAGGCAATTAAATATTGTTGTCACACATGCGATCATATATGGTTGCCATATAGGCTATGAATATTATTGCTTGCCCAATAACATCAAGTATTAGTCTTTCAACAAATCAATTATAAATCTAACAAAATTCCAGCAATATAATGACTAACAACAACACCCATAATTTTGGTAGCTCATATCACAATATATTTTTATTCCTAAGTCATAATTTATCAACATCTCGTAAAAAATAAGTAATTCAGAGCATAACAACCCTTTCATCAATATGATCTCATTAAACAACATTTCATTCCATTGAGTGTATGTTTATGGCATTTAGCCAATCACACATTTAGTACCATTAGCTATTTACGTACCTCCTCCTTCAAGCTATTAAGCCATGGATGGTCCCGGCTTATTCCCAATATTATCTTCAATGCCTCGAGGACCTTCAATACACTAAATCAATTCATGATGATAAAGTAAGATTTTCATCTTGTTATGCGAATATGCTCTAGTAAAATATAGTGAACTTGATAGGTTGTTTCTATGATTACTTTTGACTCACAAATCCAAATGACCTGATTCTTTTTTTTGAATTAAACTAGACATACATGGATACACCATAGCCAAAATTCAGTCTAAAATATGCAATACATAATTTATGGTCAATTTTATAAGTTTGTCATTTTTTAATGTTATCTCAGTCTGAATAGGTCTTACATTCTTGGTTTATCTCAAATCTTACAAATCCAATTGCAAAAATTATTTACCATAAGTTACAAACATATAAAGGAACATTTTTCAAGTTTTACTCATTGTCTAATTCAGCCTACAAAGTCACCAAAATAAATGGCCAATCTTAAGGTGATCAGGTTTTCAACAAAGTTGACAATTAGTCATGATGAAGGGGTAATACCTCATCAACCATGATACATTTGGCAAAAATTCTTTACAAGTATGTAGATCAAACATAAATATACAACTTTCAAGTTTGGCACATCATCAAATTCTGATCCTATGGCCATCAAATTCTTAGAAAACAAAATTAAAAGATTGATGAGGTTTTATTGGGTTTAGGGTCAGTCACAATCAATGAGTCATGTCTCTTTCCATAAAAACAAATTAAGTAAAATTGTTTTAATATATTTAAAGGGGATATAAAACTATAAATTTCATGTTTTGCACTTTGTCTAAATGAGCACAAAATGTTATCAAAATATATGAAAATAACCATACTAAGGAGATTTCAATTTGTTGTGAACAAACCCTAATGAAGAGGCTTTTTCTCCTCACACACACCAAATTAAACAAAACTATTTTACATGCATTTATATGGGGTATAAGTCTACAACTTTCATATTTTACACTTTCCCTAATTCCTCTTCTAGGGTTATGAAATCATGGGTACAAAATCTGCTCTAATAATAAAACCAACACAATCAGCTCTTATTTCTTTTGAGCTTCAACCTCCATACATGAGCTCTACCTCAAATTACTCCATAATTGTTCTTAATCATGCATGTTTAACATGTTATGAAGGAGGAATTTCATATTGGAAGAAAACAAAATCACCTACCTATTTTGCCAAAACTAGAAAAGCTTAAGGCTTCCTCCAAGCTAGCTCAGTCTTCCCCCTCTCTTTCTTCTTCTTCTTCTTCTTCTTTTTCTTCTTCTTCTCTTCTTCTTCTTCCTCGTTTCTTCCTTTCTTCGTTTCTTCCTTTCTATTTTCTGCACTCCCTCACATTTTTTGCTCTCCAATCTGATCCTAAAAGATGAAAATTTTAATTTGTATACGTACCCTAATAAGATAAAATCAAGGTGTCTCACTACCAATTGTTGAAAGTTTAATATTCCTCTTTTAGTCCCTCTTCTTCACTCTTTCATCACCTCCATTCATCTTCTAATCCTCATATGCTCCTTATACCTTTAAATAAGCTCTAAAACACCATTAATTCAAATACTATAAAATGCATACAACATATGACAATTTGTTACGCCACTATGCAAACATCATATTCATATTCAAATGCAACAATGTGAGTGTTATTGTCATGCTTATGCCATGTGATGCATATATTCAAATATAAGATAATTAAAATGCATATGATTTGCGTTGAGAATGTTATAGTGTTGCTAGCACATGTTTAAATAATTGATATGTTGATATTTGGTAAGCCAATATTCCAAAAATTTGGGTCTATTATGTAAGGGAAAGATCTTGTGAGAAGGGATATAATGTGAAATCTGAAGGCAAAAAACCTTTGACCTCACTACACTAATTGATATTAGTAGAAATTTAAAGAGAATTACTAATATGGTGAAAACAACAAACTAGCATAAGAGTAATAATTAAAGCAACGAATAAGCTATTTTCTAAAATAAAATAAAAAATGTTGTTTATTTTGTTGATTCAAGAATATGTATATGATATGTACAATATAGATTATTTCATCTTTTTACAAAGTAACTAATATTACAAATATAAGAATGTTACAAATATGTTCAAATGTCATAAATTTTAGAATACACATATTCTTTTTGAATTTGTATCATTTTCCTTATCCTTATTAATAACTTTTAATTGCCTATATTTACACGATTGTTCGTTTGCAACTAATCCTCTTATTACATAGTAAGATTTCATGAGTTGACATGTAGCTAGATTGCTTATTGGGTGCTTGTTGATCAACCATGTTGTTTAGTCTATTATCAACATATAATACAATCATTTCACCATCTTGTACATTTTAGAGTAAAAAAAAAAAGAGTGTAATGAAGTACTTGTTTGATTTTTGCTCATTGGTGTCAACAATTGAACATTCAAATGCTAAAAAAAATGTTTAATAAATATTAATGATCAACGTTTTAATTTAAAAACTACCTTTCAGCATTTAAAACATATAAATGGACAACGAAATCTAATTTTTCTAGTGTTTAAATATAAAAATAGGTATTTGAATTTTTTTCATTACTATTAACCTTATATTTTTAATTATTTATCATTATACAAATTATTACTTCATATAAAATTAATTAAAATATAAAGTAATTTTTTTTTTCATTTTAGAATAAGACTACATATTCATTGACTAAATTATGTTTATTGATCGCTTATTTTTTAACGCTTACCGCTAATACAATTCTATGCTATGGATAGAGAGGAAGAGAGCATTCGAGGGAGGAAGCAAACACCACTAGAACCGAACGCGTTATTGTTTGAGTACCCAACAAATCCATATGTCATTTTTATCATCCAAAAATAAAATAAAGTAATTGTGCAGCTAATGAGAAATTGGGATCAAATGTTATAGATAAAAACTAGCTACAGTATATGCCAAAAAAGAGATATTATTATATTAAAAGCAGTTTTCTCTTTCTCATGACGAAAAACGTGATAGTGTAGTTGTGGACTCAAACCATATTATTGTATCTATATCGTTTCAGTAGGAATAAATGAATCACTGCATCGAAATTCAAATAAGCATTTGCGTAACAAGAAATCACTACTAAGCTAACAATTAAATGAGGACTAAAGTTGTTTGACTTCTATTTTAAATTCTAGAATTTTACTAACCAACCATTCATCACTTTAATAAATTTTAAAAGCTTTTAGTAAAATCAACACATAAAACATTACACCATCAGAATATCACATGAATTCATTTAATCAACTATTTCTATTTGCCCAAACCTTTACATATATTAAAAAATAAAATATTCAAACCTAATAGATACCAAGAATTCTAATAATAACCTCAACGAGTAAAATAAATTTAAAAATTTAGAAAAATTATTCTAATAATATTTGACCATACATGCACATCTTGTAATTGATCAAAGTCCAAAAGAGGATTTTAAAACTAAAATTTCAAATTTTTAATCATAAATAGATTATTATATTTTAAACTTCATAGAAAGTAATCTGAGCTTATTTGAGGTAGAGCTAAGAATTACAATTACTCAAAGTGATATAAAGAATATGAAAAAAATATCAAACAAGTGAAATGAGAAAAAAAAATTTACTTACTCTTTTCTCCCATATTTGGTAGTGAAAATACCTAATTTCTATATTTTTGTGGAAATCTAGTTTGATAACTATTCTATCCCCTAAAAAATTATTTTATTTAGATTTCAAAGTGAGATTTTAATGTATTTTGAAGATTATAAGTAAAAGAAAAGAAAGGAAAAAAATTAAATACTAGACAAGAACACATTGAAAGAAATTCCAAGTTAACGATCACAAAGAGTCATACCAATAAAATTAGAATAAGTAGTTTACCTGAATTAGATTTGAGTGTGAGTGGTAGCTTTTATTCTTTTTAGTCTCAATATTATAGTGTTGGAATTTTTTTTTTGTGTGGGCTAATATTAATTATGGGTTTATTTTAATTATTTATAAAACGAACTGAATAATATAGTTTATTGATTAGTGGATAAACCCAATTAAAATAGTGATCAAATGAGTTATGGGTTTGTGACACCTTTGGTGAGTCGATATGGAAGACGGTCAGTGTAACCCTATTTTAACATGGACTTGTGATGAGTGGACCTGTTAAAATTTATTATAAATAGGCTAGGTCCCCTCTCCTGCCATCATAACGATAACCCTAATCCTAGTTGCTACGCCCATTGTAGCCGTCTTGTGAGAAGGTCAAGGAGAGGAGGACCTAGCTTCCGTTTTCAACCCTTCTGACCTATTATTTCAGTGTTTAATTTCAGCGGCTGTAGTCATGATTCAAAACAATTTGAGATTCAATGTGCAGACAGATACGCAATTTGTTTCCAGTTAATTGTTAATTTTGGTGTTCTAAATTTATGTACTAGATCCTAAAAAATTTCTTACATTAAATACTCTTAATGAAGTATTTGTGTTCGTGTTCATGAATAAGGAAGTCCAAATTTAGTACTTAAAATGGAACTTCATCTTTAAGAACACCAAAAGTGGTGTCACTTCTATCAAATGTTTGGAAAATAAACTTTGTAAATGTCCATGAATTCAAGAGGTAGCGCAAGGCCATAATATGTTGCTAAAGCTCATGGTCAACATGCTAAAGAGATCGGTAAATTTTATGTGTATAACTTTTTCGATCTTTTCATATGGAAATTATGATTTGATTGAGTATAACCATTAATTTCAAGAAGGTTTTCAAATATTTATGTTAATAGCTGGTTTAACTCGAAAGACACCTACTATATGTACAAATCTTAAATTATTTTGATAAGTGGAGGATTATTGGAGATAGTTAATGATAATTTTTATAGAATTTGTCCTACGTTGAAAAAGGACAGAAGTGTTTAAAAGTTCCCACACCAAACAAATTAAATGTAAATAGAAAAAAAAATTAAAAGAAATTTCAAATCATCAAATGAATTTGCCTTGATTTGATTTTTAAATAAAATCATATTCAATGGTCAAAAGATGGAAACTTGAACATTAAGCCAAAAATTAATTAAGATTTTTATTAATGTTAATTAATAGCTATTAGCAGTTTTATTAGTGCCAATAATTTGCAAATTAGCAGATTGTTAACTTTATTAAATTGATTGTGCCTCTCCAAAGAAGTTGTGTCTATTTACAAAGAGTATCATAAATACTCATTTTCTCTATCAGATCGAATATCTATGTTTCATTCCTCTTTCTTTTTCTTGCAATCAAAACTTATGTTCTTTAATTTGTTTTTGGGAGAATTTTTAGGTTTTGTTATTTATAATTCTATTGTAATTTTGAATATTCTGGAGAAAATTGCTATCAACTCAGCAGCAGCATAATGACGATATAAATTTTTTAAAAGACAATGGATTCATATTCAAAGTATTTAATTTGTTTTTGGGAGAATCTTATCTAACACAACAATTATCTAAAGGCTTCAAATAGACTAGAATACATGCTATAAAGCTCCGATAGTAATATAGAGATTAACTACTTTGAGTTTATGGTGAAAATTAATTCTACTTGTATTACCAGTATGATAAAAAAATCATAACATACTGAAATATTCCCGCGAGAATTTCTACTTTTGATTTTTTTTTTTTTTTTATTAGCGTAACAGATGCATTTTCTTTCCGTCAATATTCAAAACTAATAACTCTATAACATGAGTTATTTTTCTAAATACAGCCAACTGTCTTGGGGTTGTTATGATTCTATGAATTGTGTTAAAAAGAGTAAAAATCCCAAATTGGAAATATACACAAAAGTATAAGGATATATAATGATTTTAGTTTGGCTATTAATTGATTAGTTCTAACTTTTTAGCAATTGTTAACCCAATCTTATTTAAACTGATTCATTCTCAGGCTTAAGGTTCAATGTTGTTGCTACATTCAATTCAATTTCGGTGTTGATTTTTTTTTTTTAGTATTAATGTAACAGATGCATTTTCTTTCCTTTCAACATTAAAAAACTAATAACTCTATGACATGAGTTATTTTCTAAATACAGACAACTATCATTGAGTAGTTATTTATGATTCTATGAATTGAGTGTTAAAAGAATAAAAATTCTACATTTGAAATATACACAAAAGTATAAGGATATATAATGATTTGAGTTTAACTATCTAATTGGTTGGTTCTAATTTTTTAGCAATTATTAACTTAACCTTATTTAAATCCATTCATTCTCAAGTTTAAAGTTCGGTGTTGTTATTGCATTCAATTCAATTTTAGTTTTTTCTTTTGTCAGCATTTGTATGATAGATGTATTTTCTTTCCTTTCAACGTTCAAAAACTAATAACTCTATGACGAGTTATTTTTCTAAATATAGACGACTACCTTTGGGTTGTTACTTTTGATTCTATGAATTGAGTGTTAAAAGAATAAAAATCTCACATTGAAAATGTATATAAAAATATAAGAGTGTATAATGCTTTGAGATGGTTAGTTTTAACCTTTTAACAATCGTTAATCCAAACTTATTTAAATTCATTCATTTTCAAAAATAACATATATCTAATTTCCATCACCTCCATCATTTCAATTTAATTTCTATTCGATTTTTTCAATTTCTTAATATTGAGCTTACCATACATCAAATAAAAAGTAACATGAGCTTGCCATACATCAAACAAAAAGTAACATGCATATCAAATAATTTATCAGTTCTTTTATTGCAGCATTTGTTTCACGAGTATACAGGTGCGTGCATGTGCATGGGATTTCCTCAAAAGATCCAGTCCAACATTAGTTGACCCCGTGCGTTTTTAATATGACCAGAAATTTTAAGTTTTTTATTCAAGAATTTGTTTCACGAGTACATAGCATAAATTTTTTTTTTTCTCGCGGGTGCATGTGCATGAATTTCTTCAAAAGATCCAACATTAGTTGACCACATTTGCACTTAGTAGTGGTGATTTACTCGAGTAATTTCTATTTTTTTGTACAATACTTAATGATTGAAGATTCTAGAGAATTTTTATTAGAAATATTTTAGGCCGTTTTTTAAGAAAAATATAAATCTTATTCATATAATTAAATAATTATAGAACTTGATGATCTATAAATATCATAATAAAAATAATATATCAAAAAATGTAAAAATATCAAAAAAAGTTAAATATATTGATTGTATCCGTCAATTAAAATGACTGTACAATTAAAATTATAACTCAATAAAAAATATAGTCAACTCAATAATTATAATAATCACAAATAAACTCTCATAGTTTTTTAATCAACCAATGAGCTGAATATAATTGAAATGTTGAAACCAACTATAAAAAGGAACTCGTTCAGTATTCATGTCTAAAGTGAAATCAGCTTAGCAATAAGTAGAGCGGCAAAAAATTGTCGCGCGTTTGGGTATCTTCTTTCAAAAGAATTAATTGTTTAAGATTCTGAATGATTTGAATTAGATTTAATGGCGAGTTTAAAAAGGAGTAGAGGGAGACACAACTCTTCTTGATTCTTAAAAATTAAAAAATACGATAAATAAAACACAACTTTTATGTCCTCCAAAAAAGGGACCACTTCAAAGATTTTAAAAGATTCTTAAAATGCTTCGCTATATATTTTGATGATAAGATAAAAGAAGCATGATATAGGGTCGGCAATTGATTCAAACTAAACGGAATTGAATCAAACCGATAAAAATAAGAAAAAATAAACTTTACAAAAATGTAAATCAAATTAAGTCGAATAAAATTACAAATTGAATCGAAATGAATTAATTTTATTTATTTTATTGTAATTCAGTTTGGTTTAAATTTAATTTTTTAAAAAATAATTTTAAAATATTTTTAATATAAATAATAATTCTTATAATATATTTTAAAATATTTTTAATACAAATAATATATTTCCAATAGATTTTATATATTTTAATATAAATAATAAATTTTAAATAGGATTTAATAATATGATTTGATTTAATATAGATTCAATTTATTTTGATTTAATTTTAAATAAATTTGATTCTATTCTATTTAACGGAAGTATTTTATCTAAAAATAGAACAACCCAAATTAACAAAAAAAATTTAAAAATAACCAACTCAAACTAAAATTATTATATTTAAACTGAATCACACTAACTGAACCGATTTGGTTTAGTTACATTTTTCTATTTTCACCGAATAGTGCTTCCGCCTAAAATGATTGAATACGAGGATGGTGACGATGATCATAAAAATGATATATTAATTTGAATGTTAAAAAATCCATTAATTACTAATCGAATCTAACATATGGAATATATATGAACCATATAGTTAAATTCAACCCCAATTTCTCATAGATTTGAAATTTTACATTTCAAAAAGCTACATACATGCATACATACATACATACATACATACATACATACATATATATATTAAAAAAGACAATATAATGATAAGGAAAATGGGAAATTGATGTTTGAATTTCGTTTATAAGAATAATAATAAATGTGTTAGAAATGAATCATTATCACAAAATTGTCGTTGTTAAAAGTTTCTATGGGTGAAATTTATAAATTTAAATGGTACAATATCAATGAGACTGAGAAATCTCAATTTTTTTTTTTAAGATGTTTGGTTCATAGATTCTATATAGGAAAGTGATTTGAGAATGTTGAATTTTTAGGATTTAGTTTGCTTGAGGTTGTTATATTTTTTAGAAAATTAAATTTCAAAACACATGGATCTATTCTTACTTTCTAATCTACGTGGAAAAATAGTTTTCCATCTCAAAAGTGAGAATTTCATACTCATCAAAATTTGTAAAATTATACATAGATAAATATATCCTTAATTATTATAATATATGGACATGTGTAATTTCAATATCTTGTACTGTTAAACTAAAACTAAAGAACTTAATCAAAATATAAATCAAATTATAAAAAGACAAACCGGTTAACTGTCGCAAAATAAAATAAAGAGCACATTACAAAAGTCTATTAGTCACATAATATTTTATTTTCTATTAAAATATATGATAATTGGTATATATTTTTTAATTTTAATAGTTGTTATTTCTTTTTATCCGTAATTTATATTTTATCTTATATTTTACTTAATATTAATTGATGTGGCTCAACTACTATTATTTAAAAAGAAGCAATTAATAATAACTCTTATTTCATATTTAGATATTTTAGAGACTTATTATGTAATTGTTTAGATTCTACTCAACTTACCTTAGCTAAACCTTAATCTCAAGTTAATTGAGATTAGCTATATAGATTCACTTTTTCCATTTAGGGTGATCTTAAGTCACATCTTTGAAAAGATATAAGACCTCTAAGTCATTTTGGATTACTCTCTTCAATGTGAGTTTAAGTTTGTCCCTTTCAATTTTACCAGTCTACTATAATGTGCTTCATTTTTTTAACTGGTGTGTCTAACAACCTACAACTTGCATGTCCAAACCATTTTAGTCTTTCTTCCCTCAACTTGTCTGTGATCAGAGCAACTTCAACTTTATCTCTAATATATATGAACTCAATCTATTCTAGTATGACCACACATTCACCTTAACATTCTTATCTCTACCATACTAATCTTTGAGACTTATTGTGCTTTTATCACCCAACACTTACTATCATACATTATAACAAGTTTGAGCATAGTGTGATAAAATTTTCCTTCTAGCATGTGTGAAATCTTATAATTGTACGATATGTCTGATGCATTTCTCTATTTTGTCCATCATGCTTTAATCTGATAAGCAATAGCCTCCTCACAGTCCCTTTTTCTTACATGATTGAGCCTAAGTATTTAAAGTGTGTGCTTTGGGATATAACTACTCCATCTAATCGCACTATCATATTCTCCCTACTACTACTCTTACTAAACTTACAATGCATTTATACAGTTTTAGTCTTACTTATTTTAAAATTTTTTGCCTTTAGCATACTTCTCCAGAGCTCTAACTTCCTGCTAACTTATGTCTGAGTCTCATCTATTATTAACACTATTTGATCAACAAACATTATATACCAAGAGAAGTCTTCTTGTATATTCTTTATTAATTTATCCATGACTAAAGTGAAAAGATAAAGACTTAATGTTAATCCTTAGTGTAGTCCGACTGTGATGGAAAAGTCTTTGTATCTCCTCTAATTATGCGTATACTAGCGACTACTCTAACATGCATGTCCTTTATTCCTTGAAAATATCTAACTGACATATTCTTATGCTCTAAAACTCACTACAATACATCTCATGGTACTTTAGCATAGGCTTACTCTAAATCAATTAACACTATATTAAAATCTTTCTTCATCTCTATATAATTCACTACAAAAAATTAATGAAATATTGACAAAATTAGAACAAAAATTTTTTGTAGCTAATTATCGATGGATTCCTTCAAATAGCAATGAAAAAATAAATTAGCAATGGATTTGATATTTGTCACTAATTCTATCACAAAAATTGGTGCCAAGGTGGTACTAAGAGCTAGTGACAAAATATTTCATCACTAAAGTTAGTGGTGGAATCAAATCCACCGCTAATTAGCCACAGATTAGTGACAAAATTTTTTGTCACTAACTTTTTAGCTTCAAATTGAAAATTTAAGAATTATTTAAGGAAAATTTAGCTACAGATTTGATTTCATTGCTAATTTAGCAATGAAATTTTTCATCACTAATTTTTTGGGTCTAAAATAAAAATGTAAAAGTTGTTTAGGTAGGAAACCTAGCGAAAGATTTAGTTTTGTTGCTAATTAGCGTCAAATTAGCGATAAATTTTCCATCATTAATTTTTTTGCTCTAAAATAAAAATTAAAAGTTATTTAGGTGGGAAAATTAGCGACATAATTTGTTGTCACTAATTTTTTGGCTCCAAAATAAAATTTTAAAATTTGTTTAGGTAGAAAAATTAGCGACAGATTTAGTTTCATTGCTAGATTAGTTATGAAATTTTATATCACTAATTTTTTAGCTCCAAAATAAAATTTAAAAATGATTTAGGTAGAAAAATTAGTGACATATTTCATTTTCATAGCTAAATAGCGATAGATTAGTTATGAAAATTTTGTCGCTAAATTTTTGGCTCCAAAATAAAAAATTTTAATGTTTTCAATTATTTAGGGAATTCATATTTTAGTGACAGAAAATTTCATCACTAAATTTTTTTTACCTTCTATTTATTTCTTCTCTACTCATTTTTCATATTTTGTCCTCCATTCTTTCTCCTTTTATTTCTTTACCTGCTTTCTCTATTATTTTCTCCTTTCTTCCCTTCTTCTCATTTTCCCTCACCCCTCCTTCAGCTCTTATGCCGCATGAGGCTACTTCGTCCATCATCTCCTCCTCCACCCACCACCGCCTCTCAACTGCTTCTTCCACAACCACCTTCTCCATCACTGCATCCTCCCTATTTGTTATGTTAATTGAAAATAGGATAATTTTTAATAATTTTTAGTTGAAAATATGTAAATGTTAATTTTTTTTTACTTGAAAATATATAATTATTATTTTTTGTTTATTAAAAATGTGTGGTTAAAAATTTTGTAATTTTAAAGTTATTAAATTTCTTTTTATCATCTATAATTATACTTGTTCATATTTAATTATTTTATAATTGATAACATACTGATATTTAGATTTAAAGAATTGACAATATATTAATATTAAAATTCAATAAATTGATAATTGACAAGTATGATAATCAAATTATTAATATGATGAATATATTAATTTTAATTTTACTAACTTTTAATTTTTAAATTAAATAAATAAATAATAAATATTTATTTTTTATACAAATTTATAAGCATAAAATATAAATATAAATATAAATATATAAAATTTTAATACACGAAATATTAAATAAATTTATAACGATGGAAATCTGTCAAACTAGTAACAAACTCGCGGCGAAAATTTCCAAAGCTAAGTTTATCAATGTAATAACAATGAAATTTTATGTCGCTAAAGTTTCATTGTTGTTCAATCGCTATTTTTTAGCAATGAAAAATTTATCACTATTTTTAGTAATGAAAAATTTCACCGTTATTCATTCGTTAAGCTTAGCTTCGGAATAGTAGCAAAAAATTTTGTTGTTATTCCATCGTTAGTCCTTAGTGACAACTAGTGTAAGGACAGACTTAAATCTATCGCTAGTCCGTCGCTAAGGCAGTTTAGCTACAGAATCTGCTTCATTAGCAGCAGAAAATTTTTGTTGTTAACCCAACAGATTTTTATAGTGATTCTTCATTAAGCTTTTGCCAAGAAAGATTGCTTTCATGGTGCATTGACTTGGCATAAAGCCAAATTAGTTGATCAAGATGGATATCCAACATTAAATGCAATGTTCTATAACTCTCTCTCTAACCTTCAAAATATGGCTCATAAACTTAATCTTTCGATAATTGGAGCAATTTTGGATGTCTTCTTTATTTTTAAAGATTGGGATTCGTTCGATATACATCTCTATTTTCATGTATAGTTAATTTCTTATATTATTCTCTTTTACTCTATTACTTTTTGGATTGTCCCACTCCATCAACATCCCTCCTTTGAACGTAAACGCTGTCCTCTAGCCTCTTCAAGTACCTTTCTACCTACCTCTCTAATCCTTTTACTCAAATTTACCCACATATCATTTGCTTCATCATTTAGATCCTATGCTTCTATATTTCAATACTATACAAAAATGACATGAATTAGCAATAGACAAAATTCGTCGTTAATAACTTGAATTTCATCACTAAATAAGGCTAGTGATGGATTACCAACGAATGTAGTCCATTGCTAAAGTATGCCTCGTTAATCCAATCAGTGAGGGATTTTGTAGGTCTGTCGTTAACACTAGTGATAGATTTACAATGGAAAGGCGATCACAAAATCTATGGACCCAATTCCTATGAAATTAGTGACAAATGTCACATTAGCGACAAAAGCGTTCCATTGCTAATGCTACCATAAGTGTGACGACCAATTGGCAAGGAAATTTCATTGGTAAAGTAGCGACGAAATGCTTCTATTGCCAAGTTTCAAGGCCTCGTGATATTAGCGACGAAGGCTTGTTTGTTACTAATGTTGACAAATTTAATGACAAACAACTTAGTCTGTTGCTATTTTTTTTTTCAACTTTTTCAATTTATTTGTTTAATGAATATATTTTAATAATTGTATATTTGTTGAAATATATAAGTTTTTTATATTATCGTAAGGATGAAATATCAAAAATAATACTAATATTAATATTTGAATGTATATCAAAAAGCATAAATAAAAAAATCACATAATATAATGTAAGTACCCAAAAAAATGACAAAGCACATAAATATCAAATTGGTACATCAATTGGATTGCCCGCATGCTCATCGATGAAGGGTGACTAACCAAAGGGAGGACAAGCAACTTCAACCTGAGCATCACGAGTCAGATTCACAATAAGGCAACACATCTCATCCATCTGCTACCTCTACTCCTTAAATTGATGCTCGAAAGATAGCTTATGCTCATCCATCCTCATCTGAAAATCATGTTGAACCTTCTGAACAATGGAAGCTCATAGGTCCTTAGCTACCGGGCGAGAAGTAGTAGCTGATGTTGATGATGTGAAGTGACTAAAAAATGAAGGTGCAAGTTAATCCATGTCATACATGCACCTCTTCTTCAGTCTACCTATAGCCTGTAAGAATATCTCCTTCTTACTAGACTGACGTAGCTTTAAGGAGCCCTCCTCAAACTAAGTAGCCCTCCTTAGGCTAAATAACTCTCTTATATGAAGTGTGATAGTTATCATATAATTTAGTAAGAAGTTAAATAGAATTTAATAAAAAATAATTAAATAAATAAAATTAATTATTAATGAAGGTGAAATATTAAATTATTCATCTTAGTAAAACTTACAGCTACACCTGTAAACCATTGATCAATGTATTATTGGTTCTTTTAGCTTATGCGTTATGCTTAAACACTTCAAAATATGTAGCATCGTGGCATAATTTTTCACTTTGAAAATAAATATGTTTTATAAAGTATATAATAAACTCAAATAACATATTAATTAAGAAATATCTAAAAGATACTCATTAGACATCTACGATGCTCGGCCATATATATAGAACCCCCAGTATGGGGCAAGGGAATAAAACCAAGGTTGCATGTCTCGCTAAGGCAGTTGCTTAAGGACTATGCACTACACTCTATGAACTATGGTGTGGCCCACAGTGCCTACCAACTGACCCATACACTATCTAGGATGCTCGCAAGTCGTCTACCACTTCGTCTCTACCTAGACAAATTATCGGTGTAGCTTGTAGTAGCCTGCTGCTCCAATCTACTCTTAATATAGACATCCAATAATGAATCTCAAGTAAAAAGCTTTTGAAAAAATAATAACAAAAATTCGTTAGACCAATGCTTTTAGATAAATAAAATTATTAATAAAAAATGAGATAAAATTATTATTCATTTATATCTAAAATTCCTCCCAATAAAACTATTGCACCGCCTGCAGAACATGCTTCCATGCATGTCCTGATGGCTCTAAGCAAAACAAAAAAAAATCTTAGAGATCTGAGCAAAACAGGCATTGTTTGGAATCAAATTGTTATTTATGTAACAAAGTATTAGTTAATAAGAGATAATAAATATAAAACATGCAAAAATATCATACATTGTGAATTATATACTCAGTTATAGATTGTATTTTGAAGGACTTAAAACTTAACAATTATTAAAAAGGAAATAAAAATTAATAGGAAAAACATAAGTTACGTACGTCCCATCGATGAGTTGGAGTGTCACTCGGTCAATATTAGACTTGGCCATTGATGCCACTGATGAGGACATTGTTAATGTCTCATCCACATCTAATGGTGTAGGTGGTATTGATAAGGATGGTGGCAAAAGTGAGGATGGCGGTGCTGATGTCGATGGGTCCAATGGTGGAAGTGATGATATCTCTGGTGCTAATGGTCGCAATGGTGGAACAGAGGGTGAATCCTATAAACCTCGCCCATAAGCATTCGACCCAAATCTATAGGGCCTCAGCGGTCTAACAGTATCATCGCCCCTCCCCCTCATGATATATATATATATATAAACACACACACACACACACATATACACATACTAATAACTAAATAAAAATAGACAACTATTGCTAAGAAATAGACCATTTTAATAATGCATACATAACAAAACATGGACTACCATAAACATGGTAATGGAGACAAATAAATATCATATATGTACAAAGTACCTCTAATTATTTCCATTATCAGTATTATTGTTCAAATTCTTTTCCTTATCAGTTTGTGCTTCCTCATCATTTGATTCCAACTTTATCTTTACATCATCTTCTAATTCAACATTGTCATCTTCGATTTCAATAAACTCACCATTTGGATCATTCAGGGATCCAAATTTTTCACCCTCCACCTTTGTAATTAAATGAGCATCTATATCATTCTCCTAGAAGGTCAGTACTACATGAGAAATTGAAGTTGTTATAGATAATTCTAAAATTTAGACTTCTCCCCTAACTTTAATTTTACAGACAGTTAACCAATAGTTTGAATAATCTCTTAAGCTAGGGTAATTGTAATAATAAACCTGACATGCTTGCATTAGCAAAACAAATGGCTCATACTTGTTAAAACTTTGTTTATGATCTACCTCGACAAGTTTATATTCCAGATGAACTTTAGTACCCAAGTTGGGTGTCAGATCATACTACTCATACTTGAATAAAATACTTTTAATTGACAATTCTGGATACTCCAACTCTATAACTTCAATTAATTGACCATAATAGTTATTTTCATCTACACTATAATTGGTGCCTTTTATACATATACCACTATTCATGGTAGTTGTATGAGAACCATGTCTTTCAATGTGGAATTTAAATCCATTTACATAATACCCTAGATAAGACATTACCATTCGAAATGGACCTTTTGCTAGATCCTTTATGAATTTGTTCGAGATGTTATATGATGTGTCATGTGCCTAAAATAAATACCAACAATTTAGTAACAAATAAATTTAATTTCAATGTACATACACATCCATGTAAACATAAATAGTGGAATCTTAATACTCACATATTTGCCAAACCAAGATACAAATGCAATTTCAAGTTTAGCATCGACTTCATGACTAGTAATGTGTGGTTGGCATTGCTTTAACTCGTTAACATAAATTCTACGAGGGAAAAAAAACAAAGACATATGAACTTAACAAATTCATATATGAAAATAAACAAACTTATCAGCTACTTACATAATGAATGGTTCCACTTCTGCAAAATTCAATGAAATGTAGCATTGAGTACCCTTATATTCTTTCTCTATCATAGAACTCATTTTTCCTTTTCCAAATGTGTGACCGGGATGTGTAAATATTGAAAGATTTCCTTCAAGTTCTTCCCCCACAATACAAAAATGGTCATCGTTGTTAAGCACTTTTTGATGCCTCGCTCTCACATGATCCTCGAAGTAGTGCAAACAAAACAATGAAGCTTCTTCCACTAAATATGCATTACATATTAAACCTTCAACTTTGAATTTATTTCTCACGTTATTTTTCACCTTCGAAGGTACCTACAATAGTGATATATATATAAGACAGTGTATATACATAAATCAAAATAAATTGTGGAACCTACTCATGTCAACTATTAATTACCTCTCAAAATGATACATCCATTGATATTATACTGAACCAGCTACCCTTGCTTTATAAGCCAAGTGAACCGAAAGATGTTCCATTGAGTCGAAGAAACTTAGAGGAAATATAACTTCTAGCTTACAAAAAATGATAGATATCATTTCCTGAAGTCGTTACATGTCTTCAATGCTTATGACAGTAGTAGTTAGATTCTTAAAAAATAGGCTCAATTTTATTAAGGCCTTTCACACATCGCCCAATAGTAGTTCACAAAATGCAATTTGTAGCAAGCACTGCATGAATACATGATAATCATAGCTTTTCATCCTGAACAACTTTAAATTGTTCATGTCCATGAATCTAGCCATATTTGACATATAACCATCAGGAAATCTGAGATTCTTTACCTATTCACACAAAAATTCTTTCACCCACTTGTCTAATGTGTAACAAGTTTTAGGGTATTTTCTCATTCCTGCACTCTGTTCCAACTCAGGCCGACAACAATATTGACTTAACTCTTGTTGAGATTTATTTGTGTCTTTCATCTTTCCTTCCACATTCATGATAGTATAAAACATATTATCGAACACGTTCTTCTCAATGTGCATTATATCCAAATTATGTCGAATCAGGTTTGTACTCCAATATGACAAATCCCAAAAGATGTTTATTGTCCTCTATCCATAATTTCTACATATTAGACCATTTATCTCATTAGCACCTAGTTCAATGACTTTCTTCAAACCCAACTGATTAATCTCATTCAATATCTCAACTCCAGTTTTGACAGGTGGTGGACCTTTGGTCATTGTTCTATTCTTAATGATGACATTTTATTCCTTTGATATGGATGATCTTCTCGTAAAAATTTTCTATATTTGTCAAACTATGACTATTTTTGTCTCTCTAATAGAGTAAAAGCATCAGAATTCTCCATGCACTAGGGACAAGCTAACCTTTCAATAGTACTTCATCCTAATAACATCGCATATGTAGGAAAATCACTTATTATCCATATAAAAGCAGCATGTATCTAAAAATTTTGTTTCCTCAAAATATCATATGTTTGCACACCATTATGCTACAACTGTTTGAGTTCAGCAATAAGCGGTTATAAAAAAACTTTCAGGTTTATCCTTAGGATTTCTAAGCTTAGGTACTAATACTGATATATAAACACCCTTAATATATAACCATGATGGCAAATTATACAATGTGACAATTATGGGTCATGAAGAATATTATTATCCTGATTAACTGAACACTTGAAACCCATTTGTGCAAAGACCTAATGAACATTTCAAGTTTTCGCTACAAAATCTGGATGTGTTTGATATAAATGCTTCCAAGCAAAAGAATTTGAGCAATAACACATGACACCCTTTTTAACCTCATGTTGACCATGCCAACGCATTTTTGCGGTTGTTACTTTGATGCATACAGTCTTTGCAATTGAGGGCTCAGAGGAAAATAATACATTTTCTTGTAAGGAACAAGATTTTTTCATTGTTTATCACCTTTGCTTCAAGGCCTCTTCTACTGAGCATGACCAAAAAATTTGCAACTGGTCAATTTTTGATCTTCACCCTAATATATCATGCAACCATTGTTACAATAATGAATCTTTTCAACTAGTAGCCTTATGTCGTGCACTTATTTCTTGGTGTTATAGAAGTTATCAGGTATCAAACTATTATTTGATGTAATATCTTTTGTTATTCTAACCATGTCATTGAAATTTAGTTCTGACATATGGTGTTTGATTTCATATGCATCAATTAGGAAACAAGCGATAACTGCAAATGTCTTATACAACTCAGATATAAGTCCGCATTTGCAACCCTAAGCATGTCATGAAATTTCTAAGGCTTAGGATTCCCTTTATCTCATTGGGATCAAAATGAGGACCTATTGCATCTAATACCATTATTTGGTCCGAATTTGATTATTTGACCCTTTCTACTACATCAACTTAATTGTAGACTGCATTTGCATTTTTTGTTTCCTTAGCGATTTCACCATGTGGAGTCCATGTATAATAATCAGGAACAAAATCATTTCTACACAAATGCAGCTTAACAGCATCCACTTCTAGAAAAATACGATTTTAACACTTGTGATGGTTACACGGACACCTAATTATATTCCTATCATTCAATTATAGGTGATTGCAACCAAATTCAATAAGTTGTTTCATCACACTTATAAAATTTGTGTTCGGCAAACCATCTTGAAGCCTCTTATACATATATTGTTAATCAGGTCTCATTTTTCTCTCATATATTCATTACGAAAAAAAACATTTTAAATTAAATTTGCTTTACAAGTTATTACAACTCATTATAACTTCACTTATACATTAATAGATATGATCCTACTCATTCAAAAATGAGACATCTGATGACTGTGAATAAATGCAAAATATTCATAAATATGTAGAGATTTTGGTAGCATCTCCCTATAATTCTCTAAATGCGTGGTATGAAATAAGCACTCACTCATATGCCTTGCACTAATTTAGTCTCAACATATGAATTAACGCTTATTTCATTATGCATTCGAAGAATATCAGGGGATTTACTGACTTTTTACATATTAATGAAAACATGTGTATCTACCTAGTTCACATACAAACGACGCATTTCTATACTGTCTGACTTGGACAATTTAGTATTGTCTCACTATATCCAGTGAGCCAAACACCGAACGAGATTCTAAGCCTTAAGTAACTAATTAGTGTATATTGATAAACATACACTTACTAGCATCAAACATTTAAATTATTCATAAAAACGTGTTATCCTTGTTTCACTGTCTTTTTGTGCTTATCATAGCATGCTTAATCATTCTCATGCTTTTTCTTTCTATTTTACAATTTCTTTTTCTATGTCCTATACCATAATTCATTAAAATGATATTGATATTTTGACAGAGTCTCCTCTATATATTGGATAATCCCTTTGTCAAAAATAACATATATATATATATATATATATATATATATATATATATATATATATATATATATATATATATATATATATAT
>CATIWR010025605.1:0-24243 GCA_949677035.1 Omphalea diandra
CAAAAAGATGAACAAATAAAGAAGCTAAGAGGCCAAGGAGATAAATAAGAAAAGGAAAGAAGAACTTTAGCTCTTAAGTCTTCAACAAAGGAGAAAGAGGTAGAAATCACCTCTAGTGATGAAGAAAGTGACAAGGAAGAAGAGGAGCTAGCAATGCTCTCTAGGAGGATAAAGGAGTTGATCAAGAGAAGAAAATAAAGAAAAAGCTTCATGAAGACAACTCCTAGTCAACAAAAGAAATCCAACGATGTCATTTGCTATGAATGTGGCAAGCAAGGGCACATCAAGTATGAGTGTCCCAAATTAAAGAAGAAGAAGAGATGGGACAAGGAGAAGAAGAAGAGTTTTTCAGCCACTTGTGATGATAGCTCAAGTGAAAAATAGGAAGAAGGAGAAGTTGCCAATATTTGTTTCATGGCACAAAAAGACTCTACGAATGAGGTAAGTACTTCTTTTCATTCTCATTCTGATTTTGAATTTGATGAGATAAATGAGGAGCTTTTAGAGGCTCTAACCATGAGATGTGACAAATACAAGTCACAAATGAAAATCTTACAAAAGAAAATGTCAAAAACTAGAGGATGATTATAAATCCCTCAATGACATTGTAAAAAAATTGAGAGCATCTAATGATGAGCTCAAAAAATCAATGGATAGTCTTTCTCTTTCATCTTCTTCTATGGCTTTACTTAGAAATGAGAATGACACTCTAAAAGGAGAAGTCATTAAGCTTAGAATCTCCATCTCCAAGTTCCATAAACAAAAAAAAAGCCTTGATACATTGATTGTATCACAAAGACCTCCACAAATTAGACATGGTCTAGGCTTCAATGGAGCCTCCTCATCATTTCAAACCACATTTGTTAGATGTTCAGAACCTCAAACATCAAACATTGAGGTAATTAGGAAGAAAAGTGCTCCTAGCACTAAGCCTCCGTAGCCTAAGGGCAAAAAGAAGGCTCTCCTAAGCTTTAGAGCCAAGACTCAAAGAGCTAACCATACTTATATGTACAACAAAAAACATGGCCATTCTCATAAAAAATTTTCTACTCCTACTCATCATACATGTTCATGCATGCATTCACATGACCAAGGTATGAGAAGGTCTTCTACTCATACTAAATTTGTGCATAGGAGAAAGATTCCTAAGTTTAAACTCTAATGCCATTATTACATGAGATTTGGACACATTAATATTCATTGTTATATTAGGAAGGCTCACATCAAATTAGAGGACCCTTCATCTTCTACCCCCCCAAGGACCTAAGTATGCTTGGATCCCTAAGAAAAGGTAACTTACTATTGTTGTGTAGAGGAATGTGGCAACCACCAAATTAAGCAATTGGCATGTGTATAGTGGATGTTCCAAACACATGACAGGAAATAGAAGACTATTCACAACATTAAAAGAAAAAGGTGGAAATGTCACATTTGGTAACAATGCCAAAGGTAAGGTAATTAGCATTAGAACCATTGGTAAGAATGGGTGCTCTTTAATTGATAATGTTCTTTTAGTTAGTGGCTTACAACATAATTTGTTAAGTGTAAGTCAATTGTGTGACAAAGGTAACAAAGTCACCTTTGATCCTAGGGAATGTCGAGTCACCACTTTAGTGGATGATGAAATTATTTTCAAGGGTGAAAGGAAAGACAATAGCTACTCAATTGACTTGGACAATTTGGCTAACCAATCTTTTAAATATCTTATGTCTATGAGCAATGAAGCTTAGTTGTGGCGTAGAAGGCTTGGACATGCATTCAAGCATATACTAAGCTTCTTTGCAACCTTTTAGCAAGTACCAAGGTTAATCATCTTCTTTCAGCAGTCTTCTAGCAAATACTAAGGTTCCTTCTTAGCAGCCCTCGAGCAGATACTATGCTTATTAGGAAGTACCAATATTGATCATCTTCTTTCAGCAGCCCTCTAGTAAGTACCAAAGTAGTTCTGACAGCCTTCTAGTAGATACTAGGTGTTTTGACCACTTTTTATAGATGTTTCAACCTTTTTGATATGTGATTCTAGTTCAAGGATTCCCCATGGGTGGTCCTTATGTTATTTAGGCCCTTATGGCATTGATAAGAAATTGAATTCATATCCTTGCAGCCCTTTTAGCTGTCTTGGGGTTTATTCTTTTCTTAGGGTGATAGGCATTAGCACAAACGCTATATGAGGTGCTTCCTTAGATTTTCTTATTTCTAGGAGAAAGTTTTTTTTCTTTTGAAAGTATTGGTGAGCCCTCAAAAGGTTGACTTTATCATTGAAAGTCATTTTAGTGGCCTAATTTGAATCTATAACTTTAGGATATTCCTTAAGTTTTTTAAAAGCAACAGGGGTATTTTGGTCATTTGGGTACTTTAGGGACATTTGAAGAGTTAACGGCATTTTGGTAGTTTTGTTTGTAATTAGGCTTAAAGAATGGTTAGGGGAATTCTAGTAATTTGACCATAATCGAGCTTGAAGAGGAGGTAGGAGTATTCTGGTATTTTCACTGTGACTGGTCTTGAAGAGGAGTAAGGGTATTATGGTAATTGAACTTGGAAGGTGTTTCGGTAATTAGGCAAAAAAAAAAAGAGTTAGGCTTGCCAAGCCTAACTCAGGCTGGCTTGTTGAGACCCAAAATCTGATGCTTATACTTAGCAATCCTACAGAGATGATTAGGCATTCTTTAGCCCCTATTCAACCCCATCCATACTTTAATATGCATAATCTTTGATTATCCCTTTAAGCCTTAATGAATACTCACTTGTGAGTATAGCCCTTTCTTTCTTTAACCCATAACTCTCATTATAATAATGTAGCCTAAATGATATTTTACCTTCCCTATCAAGAGAATGAGTTAGAATTGTTAGTTATGTGCCCTAGGCAAATTTTTATAATGGATATTTTTATTAATGTTGTGGTTGTATTTTTATTAAATATCTCTATTATATTGTATTTATAGCTAAATGATAAATTTCATGAATAGTTAATTTGCTTAAGATCATCAAGTATGACTTGATAGTAAAACTCTTAAGTGTTGAGAATTCTATTCTAAATTATTTCTAGTCAATTATTATTATTGGGATAATAATAATTGAGGACTAGTATGTGTTTTGATCGATGACTATACTTTGTTAGTCATAGATATGAGATATTAAGTCAGATATATAGATACATATTTGAGAAACATTATATTAGACCGACCACCATGAGAACACTACATGGATAAACTGTCATAAGTGATTCTAATTCAATAGTATTAACTTAATCCTCTGACCTAAAAATCATTATGAATTCCAAAATGATAGACTTCATGGTTTGATACAGTCGAATACTATCTTTAACAAGATAATTATATATATTGATATTGGATATAGAGTAAATCACATAAAGGAATATGAGTGATTGATAAGGAACTTATCCCTTATTTATTTATGAGAAATATACCTCTGGTCCCCTTAATGAGTTAGACTGAAGAGATAGCATTGTCATGTGAAAATGAATTGATAAATGTTATAAATGTCATTTTACATCAATCAACTTAGAGATCGAGAAATAGTTTAATTGAACTATACAAGGATGACATGACCCATGCTTTATGTTTAATTGAGATATAATGTGAAAAAAAGATTATAATACTATTTGTACAATATGTTAAGTCAGATTATGGCCTTCACATAATATTTGTAGTCATAATTTTTTACTAAAGGCATCTTATTACTTGTGAGCCATAAATAGTTTTTAGGCCATTGCTAATATTATGAAAACCTACAAAGTCATACACTTAGAACAAGCCTAAAAGAGACTATGTATTTATTGCTCTATCTAAATAAGATAATAAGACATATTATCTTAAATATTTATATATCTATTTTGCTTTAAAAGTTAAACTAAAGTAGGCTATCTAGTTATCTATATGTCTTAAGATACGTGATTAGCATATATATTTGAATAGTTTAGATATATTTATTTTAGGGTTTTCTGAAGAGAATAACCTATTCATGTTTAGAAAATATTAGAAAATCTCACATAAAAATAGGTGTTAGCACACCATTTGCTTGGGAGACATCTTGTTTGTGAGGATACCTATAGAGGATGTTAATCCTTTGGTAACAACTAGATCTGACTCCAAACTCGAGGAAGGGTATTACAGGTGTAAACCCCCTCTTGTCCTTCCAATAATCTCATAAATCTTGTTCAAATTGGTGGGATTTGTATCCTTCTTATTCATTTAATCAAATGGTATGGATCCTTAATGGATTGTGTATGTTTAAAATTGTATTTTTTTTTTCACTATACTTGTTCTACAAAACCCAACAAGAATATGGTCATATGATGATGTAAGTTAATATAGTAATATGATGATGTAAGTTATCACTTATATGCATAATTACAAAAGTTATAAGAAAGATGTGCTAATTATAAAATTATGAGCATAAAGTTTAATCAAGTTTGGGGGTCACAAGTATGAGAAATGAATAACAAGAAAGAAATAAAAAGAAAAACAATGAAAGAAAAATTGATAGTTACAATGAACAAGTATGAATATGTTTGGACGCATGTTGAGTCTTGCAAGGAATAAACATGATAAATGCATTAATTACTTCAATACAATTTACATTATTAATATAACTCATGTTTTAACATCATTCTCTTGTTTTTGTATTTGACCACTTTTTAATAACCTTACCCATAGCCTTCCATTACAAGCTCTAAAGACCTTATGATCCTCAGATCCCCAAGGTCTGCACTAGTGGAGAAATGTGGGATAGTCTTGCCTATGGTCATGTGTGGCTTCTAAGAAGTTGAAGTGGAATCTTGTTAAGGTTATGTGTGATTAGCAATTGAAATTTTGAATGAAATATCTTTCCAAGACACACACACTTTATTATGTTAATTAATTGAAAATAAAGCATGTTAATTAGGAACATCTTGTTGTTCTATGTCTATTTACTTAGTTGATGAAAATTTTAGTTAATACTAAGATAAGCTTCTCCTAAAGACCTTAGAACTTGTTTTTTATCATTTGAATTATTAGATTTTACTTAGATTAGATTAGATCTTGCTTGAGGATAAGCAAGAGTTTAAGTTCGGGGGAATTTGTTTGATGCATAAGTTTGAATATTTATCATAGCTAATTCCCTTGAAATCTTAATGTTCTTAAGTTAATTTTGCATGTAAAAAGTTCTTAAAATGCATATTGATGTCTTATAGTTCAAAAAGGGAAGAAAGAAAAGAAATGATGAGATATAAGGTAGCCATAGTGTCATGCTTGTTGTTTTAGAGCACTACTTAGTGTTTTGGGCATAACTCTCTCTCTATCAAACTCTAAATTAGGTGATTCAAAAGGAATTAAAAAGCTAACAAAAATAAGACTATAACTTTTATATTTTTTGTTAGAGCTAATTCTATCATCTTTAAGGTAAAAGATAGGTTGCAAGTTTATACAACTGTGCATGGCCATGTAGAAGGACAATAGCTAAATTTAGAATTGCCCATCATCTCTACATGGCCATGTCAAAAGTTACATGATTGTATAAGAATTTACATAGCCAAAAACATGGCCATGTAAAAAGGAATCACTAAGGAACCAAAAGGAAACAATAGCTTTACACAACCATGTAAAAAATTACATGGATGTGTGATGTAAACCAAGTTGGCATCCATCATGATGATTCATTCAAATTTTTAGGACCAATGTCAAAGGCATGCTTAAATGAGTTAAAAAAAGCTTTTGAAACATTTATGCAAGAAGAAATCAAGTTTAGGATGGAGATTTAAGGCAAGCATATGCATGGAACAATTAATGGATCTTCTTCAAGCCAAAATCAAGCTTTATACACTTCAAATGCATGCATGGAATGTCAAGAAGTAATCTACAAGTCAAACTCTTCAAGTGAAATAATTTGCACAAAAAATGATTTTAAGGGATTCTAAAATGGTCTAAGGAGATTTCAGAAGATTCCAAAATGATTTCAAGAAGCTTCCACGAACTTAGAGTGGTATGCAAGGAAACTTCAATGGAAACATCAATGAAGGTCCTATTACAAAAGTTGAAGCCAAATAAGCTAGTATAAGAGACTTAGGCTTCTATTGCAAGTTAATGAGCACGATTTGGGCTCGGACAACAACTTAAAGACCATGCATAATGTCCAAGTTAATGGGTTGCCTAAGGAATAAAGAGATGGACCAATAACTTATAAGAAGAAATGAGACCTTTTACTTATCTATTTTGAGCTAAATTGGACCATTTATTGAAGCCCATTTGAATTAATATGATGGATGAATTTTAAGAGTTTTAGTACAATAAGACGTCCAAGATAAGGTCAAAGGTCAAGGATAAGGTCAACCAAGTTAATCCAAGTCAAAGTCTAAGATCTTTAAAAATTTACTTAGTTGTCATTGTCTCTTCTTCCTTTTCATATCGGTTGAATGCAACCTTCTATTTAGCTTAGGATTTTAAGTTTTTCTTGTTTAGGAGAAGTTATTTCTTATTTAGGAATATTATTTGGTGTTTTAGAAAGCCTAAAACTCCTTATGGCCAAATGCACCTAGGCATACATAATTCTAGGCCTTGCTCTTTTCATTATTTTATTAGGATTAATGTTGGTTAAGGTCCTGTAAACCTACAAAAGGCACCAAAAACATGTATGCTTCATTAGTTAATGAATATTTCAAAATTTGAAAGGTTTTTATTCCTTCATTTGATTCTTAAAAGAGCTTGGTAAGGTTATTAACTGAAGGTTTAATTAACTTTGTAAACTAGTTTAATTTTAGGCTTAAATTAGCATAGAGAATTCTAGGTTCTTGAATTAAACAAATTTTAATTCTTTATAACTTATATTGCTAGAATAAGGTTTTTTAGAAGTTTAGTAGAGGATTAAAGATTTAATTACTTGATTCTTGGTGGATCAAGGGCAAAGATATTAATATTGCATACAAGTTTAGGATAAATTACCCTCGTTCACATCATCATATAACATTGAACAAACAATTTTGGGGCTTCCTTTTTAGTTGCAATTGTTTCCTCTTCCAACCTTCAAAACTTCTAACCTAGTTTAGACATCAAAGGCACAGTAAAAGGAGGTAATGGGGCATGAAATTCATTATCAAATAATGAGGAATAATCATAAGATAATCATCTAAAAAGCTAAGAAATCAATCAAACGAAGGCTAAGGAGAAAGAAAAAAAAGAAAGAGGGCAGTCATTCAAGAGTTTAACGAATTAAAGACTATGGTTTTAATTATCATTAGTTTGATTATTTCTTCATCTCTTTCTTTCATCAGGAACTAATTTTCTTCAAGCTAGGGTCATAAAGGGATCTCATTTAACTCTTTTCATTTTTTATTTTATTCATCATTATGTTGGCAATCATTATTAACATGCATGTTTATTGATTAATGTGCCCTTAATCATATTGAATTTTGTGAACTGACTATTGAGACTTTCAATGATTTCCTTAATATATTATGTGTTGAAAGACCTTAAATGTTTATTGCTATCATTAGGATCTTGAATTGGTATCATATCAAGATGTTTAACTATTATGTCGAAAGACTTTTAGTTTAACATATTTTTGTATATTAATTGATAATCGAGAGAGATTAATTAATCACTTAAGTTATCTAATAGTAATGCTAGATTAATAAAATAATTGTATGAAAGATTAGATGTCATAAGTAGTTAACAAGTGAAGTTAACCCCTTAGTGGCTTTTTCTTTTGATTGTTTTCTTTACAATTACTTTATTTATAGCTTACTTAGTTATAATTCTTAATTTAAATCTTCTTTCTCTTAGGATTTTGAAATAATACAAGGAATAAGATGGTCAATACTTTTTGTACAATTCTCGTAGGAATGATATTCTTACTCTTGTACACTTTATTACTTGTGGACTTATAACTAACTCGTCACATCACGTGCCTATAGATAACTTGCGTTGTTTGTTGATGACTTGAGATATATTTTAGCTATGTGCTTGTAGATTGCTAGTGTGATTTTTTTATGATTTATGAACTGTTTTGGCTATGCACATGTATATGACATGTTTGAGCTATTAATGACTTATGATGTATTTTGGCTTTATGCCTATAAATGACCTTATGTTATATTAATGACTTGAGATACAATTTAGTTGTATGCCTGTAGATGACCTGTGTAGTTTAGTGGTGATTTATTATGTATTTTAGTTGTATGCCTATAGATGATCCTTGTGGTTTATTAAAGACTTGAGATGCATTTTAGTTATGTGCTTGTAGACTAACTATATGGTCTATTAATGATTTGTGATGTATTTTGATGTATGCATCTAGTTGACCCTTGTGATTTATTGATGATTTATGTTATATTTAACTATATGCTTGTAGTTGACTTACGTGATATGTTGATAACTTATCATGCATTTTTGTGATGTGCCTGTAGTTGATTTGTGCAGTCTGTTGATGATTTGTGATACATTTTGGTTGTGTGCCTGTAGTTGACCAGTGTTGTCTATTGATGACTTGTGATACATTTTGGTCATTTACATATAGTTGACCCATGTGGTCTATTGATGATTTATGATGTTTTTTATTGTATTTTTTTTTATTGTATTCCTATAGGGTCTATTGCTGACTTAGGATACGTTTTGGTTGTATGCTTATAATTAGCCTACATGGTCTATGGATGATTTGTGATGCATTTTGGTCATGTGCCCATAGTTAACTTGTATGGATTGTTGATGTCTTATGATATGTTTTGCTAATGTATTTGGTGATTTATGGTGTACTTTACTTGTATACCTGTAGTTGACCTACATGGTTTATGGATGATTCGTGATGCATGTTGGTTAATAACTTATAATGAAGATGATGCTTTAGTAAAAGCCTTAGTATGAGCTTAAAAGAAGATGCTAAGAGATCCTAGTATGAGCCTAGAAAAGGATGCTTTGAAGGCACATGAGGTGATTCCTATTAGAAGTATAGCTTTAGTAAAAAGCATGGTAAGAGCTTAGAAGAGGATACTAGGGATCTTAGTATGAACCAGAAAGAGGAAGCTAAGATAAGTTAGAGGCAATCTGAGATAAGTTTATATGATGTTTGAGTAATGCTTTTATGAATTTCTCATTCATGTCATAATCTTTTGAACCTTACCAAAATAGGGAGTACACTGTAGACACTTGTTGGACTATGTTGGTCAAACGTAAGTCAAAGCTCTATTTTGATATTGACAATGTAGATTGAAAGGTTTTAACATCATTTTTAATGTTGTTTATGCAGAAATTAAGTTAGGAACTCATTCAAAGTATAATGAAAGTGATTGGAAGCAAAATGCCTAAAGTGTCAAAATTGTCTTTTAAGTCACGACCAAGACTTAAAGGTTGCGATCGCTATCTCAAGAAAATTTAGGAACAAAAGCTTTAGTCTGATTTGTATTTCCCATCATGGCATGGGTCTCGATCGCAATCTTCAAATGATTAAAGAGGGACTTTAAAGGTTCAAAATTTATGGCAATGACATTTTGGCAGCGACCACGATCTATCCAAAGACTACAACACTAAAACTCTAGTTTGATTTGCAGTAGCAATAGCAGCTAGCGTTCCAAAATCATGACAATGATTTTAATAACGATTAAAGGGTACCAACAACTAGTTCCTTGAAGAACCAATATCAAAATGCCAAATGTCATTAGTCGTTAAACACATTTGAAGATCTTAACTAAGATTGAGCAAAATATGGATCGTGACCAAGACCTGCAGTCTTGATCATGATCTCACTCTGACAAGCATTAAATGTAGGATTCTGCCAATCAAATTTAGAGATTGGGACATAGTTTCATTTGTAATAGCTATTTGGTGGTTTGAACTTATAAATGCGCCATAAAATGGCTTTAAATGCAAGAGGATAATATTCAATTGTGGCTAAACTCTTACAATTTGATTTCTCAATAACTTAACTCATTTATTCTTTATACGGTTATTAAAGGTTAAGTGTTAGCCTTAAACACTTAGGATTGGATTTTAAAGTGAGCCTAACTGATAAAAATCTTATGTAAGATTGTGTATGACCCTTAAACACAATTGTAATTGGGTTTAATGTGAGCCTAAACACTAAACTAGGTGTGAGCTTGTAAAACACTATTAAGAGTTTGTAAACTACCCAATTGGAGAATTATGGAGTAGATGTAGGATTAGTTAATATCCGAATCACTATAAATTGATTGTGTTTTTTCTTCTCCTACTCCACTTACTTTTAATTATTTATGCTTCCACTAAAAATTTAAAATTTCAACTAATTCAACCTGCTTCTTAGTGCACAAAGGCCAAAAAGTGGTATCACATCTCAATTTTTATCTTAATTGCTTAAGAAAATATCATGGCACAAGAAGGAATCCACTCTCACCTTAAACCATTCTTTGATGAATCTGACTATGCTCACTGGAAGTATAGAATGGAGATCTACCTTGATAGTGATGTGGTGGATTTTTTGCAAAGGAATGGAAGCCACCAACTAGAGTGATGGATGGTAGTGAAGAATTACTTCTAAGAGAAGAATCGTTGGAGGCACATAGGATGGCAAATGGCAAGAATAAGATAGCCATAGCGGTCATCTTGAGTTATATCTCAAGATAAGAATGTGAAAGAGTTCATCATTGTCACACTGCTCGTGGGATATGGAAAGCCCTAGAGAACTACCATAAAGGCAAAATATAAGTGAAGTCAAGCATATTAGAGATGCATGTGATGAAATGGGAGCTTTTCATGATGAAAGAAAATGAAACCATCATTGATATCATAAATAAACTCTTTGCCATTATCTACAACATAAAGAAGTATGGGAGAACTCTTACTAATCATAAGGTAAACATCAAAATCTTTAAAATGCTTCCACTACCAAAGTTTAGGGCTAAAGTGCATAGTATAGAAAAATCCAACTGTGACATTAGAGAAGGATTAATCAATGTTCTAATCAGAAAAATTATCACTCATGAGATGGTGATGAAGAGATAGGGAAATAAGGGGGATGAGGGCACAAAGAGGGGCAAAAAAAAAAAGAAGAAGGTTATTTCTCTCAAATCCTCTAGTAAAGATAAAGAAGTGGAAGAAAGCTTGAGTGAAAGTGATGAGAGTGAGAAGGAGGAAGAAGAACTGGTTATGCTTTCTAAGAGATCCAAAAAGCTCATGAAAAGAAGAAAAGAAATAATGAACCTCAAAAGGTAATCATCTAACTTCAAAGAGAAGAAGAATGATGTGACTTTCTTTGAACGTGAAAAGCACAGTCACATTAAATTTGACTGTCCTAAACTCAAGAAGAAGAAGAAGTGGGACAAGGAGAAAAAAAAAAGCGTTTAAAGCAACTTGGGATGATGACTTAAGTAAAGAAGAAAAAGATGATGAGATTGATAACTTTTGCTTTATGGCTTAAGAGAACTCCTCTAATGAGGTAAGTTCTTCTTTTGAATTGTGTGATGACATTAGTTGATATAAGGATGAGGATGATGAGCTACTTGAAGCTACATCTTTAATATGTGATAATACAAATTTGAAATGAAAATTTATAAGAAAAAGTGTGCAAAATTAGAGGATGATTTTGAAAGCCTAAATGATCTTATTTGTAGCTTAAAAATCTCTAATGAGAAACTCAAGAAATCAATAGAAAAAAGTTCTCAAACTCCATCCCTAATTGATTTCTTAAGAAAAGAAAATGATTCTTTAAAAAATGAAGTGAACGAGTTAAGAAATTACATCTCAAAGTTTCACAAAGGGGAGAAAGCTTTGGATATATTCATTATATCTCAAAGACCACCTCTTATAAGACATGGTCTTAGTTTTAATGGTGCCTTATCATCTTCTTCCTTTCCTCCCACTTTCATTAGAGCATCTACACCTCAAACCTCCAGCATAAAGGTAATTAGGAAGAAAGGTGCTCCTAGCGCTAAGCCTCCACTGCTTAAAGTTAAGGGAAAGGCATCATATGGCTCTAAGACTAAACCTCAAAGAGCTAAACATGCATTCATATACACTAAGAGGTATGCTAAAAAAATAAATACCTTCTACTCTTTCTTACACTTGTCATTGCATACATGCATATAGCCATGGTATGAGAAGACCCCTTACTCATGCCAAAGGATCTTAAAAGAGAAAGACTCACAAGACTAAGCTTTAATGTCATTATTACATGACGTATGGGCATATAAATATGTTTTGTTACATTAGGAAGGCTCACCTCAAAATAGAGGATCCTTCTAAGCCTAACCCTTAAGGACCCAAGTATGTTTGGGTACCTACATAAAGATGAACTTGCTTGTGATTGCAGGTATGCTTGGAAGCCATGAATGAGGAAGATAATGATTGGCATATGGATAATGGGTGTTCAAAGCACATGACAAATAAAAAGCTATACACATCAATTAAAGAAAAGGACGGTGCCAATGTGACATTTGGAAATAATAACAAAGGTAAGACAATTGGCATTGGCATAAATGGTAAGAAAGATTGCCCTCTTATTGATAATGTACTTTTAATTGATGGTTTAAAACATAATCTCTTGAGTGTAAGTCGATTATATGACAAGGGTAACAAAGTTACCTTTGATTCTTAGGAGTGTTTTGTCACCACCTTGGTTAATGAGAATGTGATCTTCAAAAGTGAGAGATAAGGAAACACATACATAATTGACTTAAACAATTTAACTAATCAATCTTTTAAGTGTCTTATTTCCATTAGCAATGGAACATGGCTTTGGCATAGAGGACTTGGGCATACAAACATGGAGCTTCTTTGAAAGTTATCCAAAAGAGAGCTAGTTTAAGGTCTTCCAAAGCTCAAGCTTACTAAGGACAAGACGTATGGACCATGTCAAATGGGGAAGCAACATCAAACAACCTATAAACCAAAAAATGTTGTAAGTACTTATAGGCCTCTTCAACTCATTCACATGGACTTAGTTGAACCTACTGCAAATCCTAGCCTTGTTGGAAAGCATTATGCATTTGCTCAAGTTAATGATTACTCTAGGTTCACTTGGGTTAGTTTCTTTGCTCATAACAGTGATGTTTTTTAGGCTTTTAAAAGTTTTACAAAAAGAGTTCAAAATGAAAAAAAGGTTACTTCATTTCTTCCATTAAAAGTGACCATGGAAATGAATTCCAAAATGAACTTTTCAAAAACTATTGTTTGGAGAATGAGATTTCACACAACTTTCCAACTTTTAGAATACTATAACAAAATATGTTGCAGAGAGAGAATAGAACATTGGTTAAAATGGCTAAAACCATGCTCAATAAGTATTTTCTTCCAAACTACTTTTAGGCTAAAGCCATCAACAACTCTTGTTACATTATAAATAGAGTTTTTAAAAGACCCATTCTAAATAAAACATCTTATAATTTGTGGAATGGACCCAAGCTTTCATACCTTAAAATTTTTCGATGCAAATGCTATATCTTGAATACTAGGGGCAACCTTGGAAATTTTGCTTCTAAAACCAACAAGGTATTTTCTTAGGTTATTCCACAACTAGCAAAGTCGATAAACAAAAAGTCTATGGTTGTTAAAGAATCTATGAATGTTGTTTTCAATGAATATTATAAACTTGATCTTAGGAAATGTACTTTTGTTAATTATCTTGTAAGTGACTTTGAGAGGCGAGAGCTCAATTATACACCAAAGGACAATATGATTGAAATTGATAAGAAAGAGCCACCTCAAGAGTTAGAGCAAACTCAACCCTAACAAGAGGAGGACAAAGTTAAATGGCTTCCTAAGGATTGGAGATAGTTCAAGAATCACCCAAAGGAGCTAATCATTGGTGAGACCTAGAAGGGAGTAAGTACTTGATACGAATAAGGTAGGATTAGCATCCTTACCCATATGCAACCACAAGTCCTATGCTTTTAAGGATCAAGAATGAGATAAATCTTTAAATCTAAACTACATCTCTAGAAAACTTATTTCCAGCAACCTATGAATAAGATTTAAAGTTGTGTCAATCACAACCCTAAATTAACTAAGTAATTTATAACCTAAATCGAAAAAGTTTTGTGAAATTATCAAGCTCAATCAACAATCTCACCAAATCCTTTCAAGAACTCAAGAAGAGAATAAAATCTCACCAAAAACTTGTAAATTAATAATAAGTTATATACAAGCTCATTTTTTTGGGTCATTTATAGGAGTACAAGACTTAAACAAATACAAATCCTAATAAAAGATGGAAAAAAATCTTTTTAAGATATTTCTAAACACAATAGGACTTATATTCCTTCCTAAAACTCACTAATTATTCCTTTCTTAATAAAATAAGAAAGATATTAAAGCCTTAATTTTGACTAATAAAGAATTTGGACTTACAAAAATTGCTCGAAGTCGCATGACAATGCATACAGATGTGACACTACATTCTGCTAAAAGATTGCAAAGATGCACGACCATGCGCACAATCGTCTTGCGACTTTTTGCGAAACATGGGAATTTGCCCTTAATGACACACAATCATGTGCACTGTCGTGCTTCAACTTTCTGCCTCAATTTCTTCCTTCTATGAATTGGGACTCTAATGAATCAAGCTAAGCACTCCTTTTGAAGACTTCATGTTCCTATCCTTTTGCATTTGGTCTTCATGTAATCCATTATCTTTTTTAGCCAATGTTTTTATAATTTCCCCTTACAAGCCATCCTTTTGTGACTAGACCTTGAAGTTTGATTAGATCCATTGCATCCTTACCTAGGCCATTTACATCATTCCTTAGTTCCTCAAGAGGTTCCGTCCTTGAATCTAAACTTGTTTACACCTTATGACATATGGAAAAGACTTTATGAACTCATTCCTTTTAGCGTGCCTTTTATTTAGCTTTTGTTGCCTTTTAAGGTACTTCAAAGACTCATTATCAATATGGATGACAAATTCTTTGGGCCATAAGTAATGTTGTCATGTTTGCAAAGCCCTAACTAATGCAAACATCTGCTTATCATAGGTTAGGTATTTAACCACTAAGTTTTTCACTAAAATATGCAATTAGTCTCCCTTCTTACATTAAAATAGCTCTAACGCCCAAACCTGAAGCATCACATTCAATTTCAAAGGTGTTAGCAAAATTAGGCAAAGGCAAAAGGGCATTAGTTAATTTGTACTTTAACAAATCAAAAACCTTTTGTTGTGCCTCTCCCCATTGATGGTGTCATAATTATGCTAAAATCCTTAACAAATCTTTTATAAAAACTAACCAAACCATGAAAAGATCTTACCTCACTTATGGTATTAAGTTTCAACCAAGAGGAAATAACACTTACCTTCTCTTTATCAACTTCTATTCAATATTTACTTACCACAAATCCTAAGGAAATAAATCTACTAGTACTAAAAGAACATTTTTCAAATTGATATATAGATTTTCTTTACACAAGACATTAAAAACTAACGTAACATGTTCCAAATACTCTTCTAAAGTTTAGAATATATAAGAATATCATCAAAATAAACAACGACAAGGTTACCTAAGAATGCATGCAAAATATGATGCATCAATCTCATAAATGTTTTGGGGATGTTAGTAAACCCAAAAGGCATAACCAACCATTCATATAAGAAATATTTAGTTTTGAAAGCAGTTTTCCACTCATCCCCCTCACGCATACGAATTTGATGATATCCATTCTTTAAATCAATTTTAGAAAACATGCATACACCATGCAATTCATCTAACATGTCATCTAACCTAGGAATGGGAAGCTTATACTTAATTGTTATTTTGGTAATGGCCCTACAATCTACACACAGGCATCATGATCCATCTTTTTTAGGTATAGGTAAAACAAGAACCGCACATGGACTTATACTTTCCCTTACCAAATCTTTCTTTATTAATTTTTCAATTTGCCTTTGAAGCTCTTATCATTCCTTGGATTACTTTTATAGGCCAATCTATTAGGGATTTAGGAACCCAGGATGAAGTCAATTTGGTATTCAATACATATTAAAAGAGGCAATCCCTTTGGCACATCTTCAGGTATTAGATCTATAAAATCATACAATAAAGAAACAAAACAACTAGGAAAAAAACTTGATTAGATCATCACCAAAAGAAAAACATGTTAGTCAAAAATCTTTAAACCAAAGTATAGTCATAGGTGTTTTAGCTAGCAAGACTTTCCTCACACCTCTCTTTTTTGCATAAAACACTTTTTTCACACCCTCTCCTTTTACATGCCCCTCTCATTTCTTTTGGGCATCCTTTCTTTTCTCTCCTTTTTCCACTTTAAGCTCACACCCCTCTTGGGTTTTCTCATGGTCTCCTTTTTTCGTGCTAATTATTTTTCTTGTTTATGTATATGTTCTCTCTCTCTCTTAAAATCTTTCGATCTTCATAAATTTGAGAAGGGGATAAAGAAGATAATACAATGTGATTGCCCTTAAAATCAAACTCATACACGTTAGAAATCCCATCATGTTTAACCCTTCTATCATATTACTAAGGGCACCCCAATAGCATGTGACTAGCTTATATTGGAATAACATCACATAACAACTCATTCTTATACTTGCCCATAGAAAATGCAATCTTAACTTGTTTAGTAACTTTGATCTCACCACACTCATTAAGCCATTGTAAATGGTATGGTTTAGGATACTTTAAAATTGGCAATTACATCTTTCCAACTAAATAGGTACTAGTCGCATTAGTGCAACTACCACCATCAATGATAACAAGGCATAAGTTGTCATTTATTCTACATTTAGCATGAAAGATATTTTCCTTTTGCACATATTCATGCTTAACTTAGTCATTCAAAGTACACCTAGTAACAAAGATATCTTTACTTGTTACCTCATTGGGGTCTTCCTTAGTAACATCAGTAGCATCTTCCAATTAAGGCATTTCGGGATCGATCTCATCATTATCTTTATCTCCACTAGTAATCTTCTCATCCCTTATAACCATAGTTCTTTTGTTTGGGTAATCTCGTGCAACATGCCCTCTTCTTTGGCATTTGAAACAAATAATAAAGTTACTTTTGTTGGCCTTGTTAGAATCAGTTTGGTAGTAAATTTAGACTTCCATCCATCTTTCTTTGGTAGTTCAACCTTAGAACTTATGTTAGGCTTATCACAACTTTTAAACTTGTTAGTCTAAGAAATTGAATTGAAATTGGGCCTAAAAGGCTTTTTGTCTTTCCACAATGAGAGCCTTGTGGTACAAATTCTCTAAATTCATGTAGGGCATGGTTTCAACTTGATTGGCAATCTCCTTGCTTAATCCAGCAAGAAAACAAACCATAGTTTGCTCTATTAATTCTTTAATTTCAACTCTTATCAATGTAATTTCAAGCTCTTGATAAAATTCTTCCACATTCTTAGTCCTTTGCACTAACCTTTGCAATTTATTGTGCATATCCCTGAGAGGATAGCTAGGTACAAAATGCCTTCTTAAAGCTCTTTTGTTCTCTACCCAAGTACTACTTAGTGGATTTCCCAACCTCTGACTAGTATATTTCAATTGATCCCACTAAATAAGAACATATCCTATAAAACTTTATAACAACTAGCTTTACTTTCTTTTCTTCACAATAATTATGAAAATCAAATATAGATTCAACTTTCTTTTCCCAAGATAAATAAATTTCAAGATCACAAAACATAGAAAGTAGGGATCTCCATCTTTATGCTACTAAGATTGTCATCTTCATTATTAGATCTTTGTGCAGAATCTTTCATGATATCACCATTTTCTTCCATATCTAGTATGAGTCGCCCATGCCTTGGCATTCTACAATTGGCGTTATTTATGGAATTGGATTATTGGCTAGCTTTTATTTTGTCAATTCGGCCCATTAAGTGTGTTATGACTCTTATATGCTCTTCATGAAAAGCTTCAAGTCTAAGTCATTAGAATTTACCATGGTTAGTAAACAATAAAAAGAATGCTTACAAATCACTCCCTTATATGTCTACACTCAATTGGTGGCACTCACACTTGTGTTTAACCCAAAATTAGCTTTTACCCTTTAATGAGCTCACACACAGTTGCTTTTTACCACTCAATATTCCTTTCTTTAAGTTCTTTAAAGACTAAGTTACTTTATGTCAAGAGAAGCTTAAACTGAACGCAAAACAAGTAAAAAAAAAAAAAACTATTCCTAAACACTTATAAAACAAGGAATTGAAAGAAACACTTTTGGTTGCAGGAAAATAAATATGTAAAGACCTAATCTCAATTTAAGAATTTGAAAGGTTTTTAAAGTAGCAAAGTGGTGTTGTGAAATCAAGAATAAGATATAATTAGCCTAGTCCGAATTGATTCAAAGGAACTTTTAAGTTTGACTTTTTTTTTCTAAGCCTAGTCCGAATATGTAAAGACCTAATCTCTTTTTTTAAGTTATGTAATTCTAGCTTCTTTTCCTCTTTTTCTTTTTGTTCACATTTTTCCTTATTGTTCTTTTTTTTTTTTACTTCTCTTTTTTCTAAAAAAAGAACTATTGAAAGCTAAAACAAAATTGGAATTGCAAAAGAATAATTAGAAACATAAGGGAAACACAAATGAAACAAATGGAGGTAAAGAAGAAGAAGAATGTGGAAATCACAAGGAAAAAAAGAGAATAGTGCAAGAATAAGAAGAATTGATACCTTTTGATCTTGAATTAACCTTGGCTCTAATAACAAATGATACACACAAGGTGGGATTAGCATCCTTACCAATATGCAACCAAAACTTCCAAGCTTTTAATTCAAGGATCAAGATCAAGATAAATCCTTAAATCTAAACTAGATCTCTAGAAAACTTATTTCTAGCAACCTATGAATAAGATTTAAAGTTGTGTCAATCTCAACCCTAAATTAACTAAGTAATTTAGAGCCTAGATCAAACAAATTTTGTGAAATTTTTAAGCTCACTCAATAATCTTACCAAATCCTTTCAAGAACTCAAGAAGAGAATAAAATCTTACCAAACACTTGTAAATTAATAATAAGTTGTGTACAAACTCATTTTTGGGGCTTTTATAGGCTTACAAGGCTTAAATTAATGCAAATCCTAATAGAAGATGAAAAGAATCTTCCTGAGATATTTTGATACATAATAGGACTTATATTCATTCCTAAATACTAGTTTTCATCCTAAAACTCACTAATTAATCTTTTCCTAATGAAATAAGGAAGATATTAAAGTCTTATGATTAGCTAATAACGAATTTGGAATTATAAAAATTGGATAACAAAAATTGCTTGAAGCCACATAGCCATGCGCATGGTTGTGTCGCCACATTCTACTAAAAGATTGCAAAGATGCATAGCCATGCACATGGTCGTGACATAACTTTCTGCAAAAAATGAGAAATTCACCCTTGATGACGCACGATCGTGCTTCAATTTTTTGCCTCAATTTCTCCTTTCCATGAATTGGGACTCCGTTGAATCAAGTTAAGCACTCCTTTTGAAGACTTCATTCTCCCATCCTTTTGCATTTGGTCTTCACATAATCCATTATCTTTTTGAGTTAATCTTTTTGTAATTTCTTCATGAATGCTCTAAGTGCATCTTTAAATTTCTTGGGCCTTCCTTTTGTGATTAGACCTTAAAGTTGGATTGGATCTTTTGCATCTTTGCCTAGGCTGTTTGTATTAGTACTAAGGCAAGATTAAATGCATTAGATAATAATCTTCCTTTATTTTTTAAATTAAGCCAAAATCAATTGATAAGGCTCTTTATGATGATTATTAAGTGATTGTTATACAAGAAGAACTCAATCAATTTGAGAAGAACAAAGTATGGACATCCGATTGTAGGTTGCAAACGAGTGTTTAGAAACAAGGTAAATGAGCAACCTTTAGGTTTTGAATCTAATAATTTTCCAAACCATGTTTTCAAACTAACTAAAGCCTTGTATGGTTTGAAACAAGCACCTAGAGCAAGGTTGAAACAACATTATTAGTGAAAAGGCATGACAAGGACACTTTGATTGTTAAAATTTATATTGATGATATTATATTTGATGTCACTAATGAATCTCTTTGTTAGGATTTTACAAAGTGCATGACTAGAGAATTTGAAATGAGCATGATAGGTGAGCTCAAGTTTTTCTTTGGTCTTCAAATTAGGCAAAGCAAAAAGGGCATCTTCATCAACCAATTCAAGTACACTAAAGAGCTTCTCAAAATATTTGGAATGGATAGTTGCAAGAGTGCCAAGACACTAATGATCTCAACAATCAAGCTTGACAAGTATGAATCAGGTAAGCCAATTGATGAACAGAAGTATAGAGGTATGATTGGCTTTCTCTTATATCTTACTACATCTAAACTCGATATCATGTATGGTTCTTGTTTATGTTATAGATTTCAATCATGTCCTATAGAATCTCATTTGCATAAGGTTAAAAAAATTTTAAAATATTTAGATGGCATCATGCATTTAGATTTATAATATTTTAAGAAATCATCTTTTAATGTTCTTGGATATTCCAATGTGGATTATGCCGGTAGTTTATTGGATAGAAAGTGCACTTCTAAAACTTATCAATTATTAGTGAATGTTTAGTCTTTTGGTTTAGTTAGAAGCAAGTTTCGATTGCCTTATCCACTGTCGAAGCAAAATATCTGGTGACGGGTTATTATTGCACACAAGTTTTTGGGATCAACTAATAACTCAAGGATTATGGCAAAGATGTTAATCACATTCTCATCAAATGTGACAACACAAGTGCAATACACCTTTCAAAGAATCCATCCAACATTCAAAAAACAAACATATTGACATTAAACATCATTTTCTTAGAGATCATATACAAAATGGAAATGTGATGCTAGAATTCATTGACACCAACAACCAATTTACAGATATTTTTACTAAACCCCTTAATGAAGAAAAGATGAACTTCATAAAAAGGGAACTAAGGATGCTTGATGGAAGCTCTCTAAGGTAAAAATAGATCCCATTATATGCATTCATGATTGTTTGATTGTTATTATTGAGATATTTGTTATGTTTGATTATTGAGTTTTTGGTGCATTATTGGATGACTTAAAGCATTCTAGGTCTCACATTCACCAACAATTTGGAAACAATATTTGCAAATGTTAACGTTGAGATGCTAGTTTTAAAAATAAAACTTTCGGTGGATAGAAGAAAATAAATTAACTATGGTCCAACATAAACATTCACAATTACAAACTTCGCCCAAATGGGTTAGTAATAGAGCTTTGCCATGTCAGTTTGTTTACTAAAAATGATTAGTTGACCTTCAAATAAGCGGTGCTTGTCAGATAATCATCAAAGTTGATGCGTGCAATCGTACACAATTAAACTGTGTTCTGACCAGTTCTCCATCGCCGAAATGGCTTAACAAAGAAGACAAATAAAGGAGTTTTGGGAACTGGAAGAAGTTTTCCCACTGCAGCAAGAGGCCAGCTGTAAGATGACAAAATGAGTCAGGATGATGCATAAATTCCAGAAAGATGACTCTAGACTACTGTTCAAATGAACTGCGCAACATTTCTTTCACATTTTGAACTAACTCAGCAATTTTATTTGGAAAGGCTACCCTTAACAAAACAAAACCGAAGACATTTAATAGCAACACATTTCAACTAGAACTCAAATCGCAGTTAAATTAAAAATCAGCTATACAAGTCATTTTTCTTCATTTAGGGTAAAACTTTTTATTATTTGTTTGATGATATATAATTTAACCACTTGAATATGCATCAGTTTTTACATACCTTGCAGATTTAGCTTCCACTGATCAGCAAAAGTGCATATTAGGAGAACGGCATTAGGCCATTAGATTACATATGGTTTATAAAACAATTAGGACTACACTCCTGCTGAGGTGGCCTACTAGAATATAACCAAAACTATAACTAGGTCAAAAAGGTAAATTATCCCATGACATCCATTTCACAAGATGAAAAGATATCTTATAGTTCCTCCTAAATAAACCAACCTGACAAGGCCAATAGAAATGGATGCAAGCCATAATTTCCAATTAAGTCTCACTGTTGAGGTAAATTTCCCCGCAAACTCAATGAGGATTATCTGTGAAACAAATAGGTACTGTCAATTCCACAGTAAAATAAAGGCCTAATGGTAATTTAAATCTAAACTTTTACATGTCAGTGTGATTCTAACTAAAACTCTAAAAATTCTCAAAATATGACAAAATCATGAAATTCGGTCCAATTTTAGCTAATCCATATATTTATAATGTAATTTTTTGTGAAATTTGTATCATAAATACTGAAATTTTGATTGGAATGCCTTTTACGTTTATGTAATTCACGATTTTGACCTACATGCTATTATTAATTTAGATCAAAAGATGAATTGGGCTAAAATTGCACTCAATTTCACAATTCGTCTATTTTGACAATTTTTAAAGTTTTGACCAGAATTGCATTGACACGCAAAAATTTGGATTAAATTATCATTAGGCCTAAAACAAATCATAGAGAAAAAATAAAAAAGGGTTATTCACCTGTAGTATGAAGGTAAATCCAACTATTCCCATAAACAAGCAGTTTTTGGTTACTCCACTGAAGACATTGAGTTCATCTGGCTTTCGAGCATTGAACTCATTGAATATCTATAAATCAATCAGTCAGCAAATGAATATTTCTCAGCTTGAAATCAGAAAAGCAACAATAAACGTAATTTAGCTTTTTCATGGCTTTAGCCTAAGTTTTCATCTCCTACACTACAATGATAATAATAGAAATTCACAAATCCGTGGAATCCAATCAACTGCACAGGAAAAGTTAAACCCAGCCATTACAAATAATGTTCAGGATACCATAATGAATATGTATTATCCAAGTACTGTGTTGTTTTGGGACTCATGAATGACAAAATATGCATTATCAAGAAGCATACTTACTTGACACAGGACAAAAGTATTGAATATCATGGTGTTCTTCACATCTGCAGCATGTTTCCTGCTTTCAAGATCCAAATGAAGAATACTCTTGCCCCGAAAGTTGAGCACAAGGAGAACACCTACTTGATATAATGCCTGCAATCAATTGGGAAGTTAACAGAGTAACCCTAGAAATTTTATTACTCAGCATAATGATCTTATAAGACAATAAAATTATAATAACTTAAGAGGAGAAATACCTGTATGAGTAAGTTCCTCCACATTATATTTGTTATAAGAGGTTCCCTGAAATAACAAGCATGAGCACCTTTTCAAATCATTGCACATAAATTTCTTAACCTTTGTTTTATTACAAGTGTATTGGAAACCACTTTGTGACATAGATACATTGTAAGCCTAAAACCATTTCTTCCCAGTCAAGCAAGATGGAGTGAACACAATGGATGATGCTAAACAAAGACATGATTCACTTCTTATCCTTATATTCCATGAGTAGGTAGTTTTGATTTTGCAAACCATACAAAAAGTCATAAAGTTGCTAGAACAATATGCTATTCCAACCGATTTATCCACCTAAGCAATGCCCGTGAAGGAATGGCAAAATGTTAGGCACCTTTGAAATTTTCCCTACCGGCACCTGAATCCATTAACAATTCTACTACCCAATTTGTCCTAACACCCATTAAGATTCCTCTCTTACAATACATCCTTGTCCTAACTTTGATTAATGTTACCTGACTGCTTCCAGCAACCACTCAAACCAGTTTAGTTTTCATATATTTAACTAGTAATTCCCACATAAAAATATTTTTATGATTCTCAATAAATCTTTTATATTTTAATAAAGTTATAGAAAATTTTAATTCCATCATTTATCAATAAACTACTCTAAAATTGGTCCTACTATTTAAAAGTATTCAGATTGCAGGTATCTGATATGCAACCCTACTAGAACTTGGAATAGGTAATTATTATTAACATCAATAGGGTCCCAAAACCATTTTTAGATGTCAAGACCTTACATTATGCAATTAATAGGTAGGGTACACAAAAGTACACGATTTTGCCATTCTGCAAAGATTATTATCATTAAGAGTAACATGATGGGCCACAATGTCAAGACTAGCTAAAGCCACATTAGCTAAAATTGCAATAGCGTAGAATTCATTAGAACAAACCTTCGCCCAACCGGGGATCGATGCATAAGGTGGTCTGTCGGTGGTTCTGTAGCCAAAGCAAGTGCTCCAAGTGTATCCATGATAAGATTAACCCATAGAAGCTGTCAGAAAGGTTACAGTTAATTTATAGTTAGCTCATAAAAGGGAATAGTCAAGTTCCAGAATTTCATAATTCTTTTAATTCAGGTCTACTATCAATCTCTAGTATTATCATTCCTCAACCACAACCCTTCTCCCTCTCCG
>CATIWR010025607.1:0-11376 GCA_949677035.1 Omphalea diandra
CTCGATATCAGCAGGCACAAAATCTGCAATGCCAGTGTAACAAGTGTAGCCTGAATATGTAGCTTCCTTTGGCCCAAATAAGTTTGTCCTCACCTATGCTCAAGACAAAACATTATATAAGACTCTGCACAAGTGTAGCCTGAATATGTAGCTTATATTTGGGACATCATAGATTCTGCAATAGCAGCAAAAATTTCCCTATCATTTGTTGAAATCATTCAAAAGACAAAATTAAAGGTTTTTAATGAACCTTTTTTTAGGAAAGAAATTGATAGTCACACCTTAAACCAGATTCCATCAGCACCAACAAGGAAATCACCTTCAAAATGCTGTCCATTCTCAAGCATCACAGTGACCTAAAATTTGTAGATTACAAATCACAGTTGAATAATTGTCATGATTGAAGTTAACAAAAGACTCGCGAAACAAACCGGTAGATCAAATGACTTTCAGAACACAAAACTAAACTGGCCTCAAAAGCTCTGTATTTCGAAAAAGGACAATCTTTAACCAATCAGCAACTCATATTACCTTGTTTCCATCATCCTCAAAACTAACGACATTACTTTCATTGAGAATTGTATCTTCTCCAAGTGCTCGAGCTAGGATTTGTTGCAGAGTCATTCTGCTAATAACTCTTGTGACAGGAAGCCCCCTTTCTGCTGCAGGGGTGAAGGTATCAAACTTGACATAACTGGTAATCAACTATTTATCATTCAATAAGATTGCAGACTAACATTTCATCCACGCAAGTCAGCCCCCCAAACAAAAAAAAAAAAAAGTTATGAAGTTTGTTTAGGTTAATAATTAGACTAAACTGTTTTCTTCATCTTTAACCATCCTGACAACAATGAACTTATTAGTTATCTAGAATCAACAAATAAATTTGAATTCCTAAACTGCAATTATATGATTTTGTTTGTTTAAAATAAACAGAAACAAATGATCCTATTATTAGCACCTTGAAAACCATATTGGAAATACACTTCTGAATGAGCATAATATTTCTAATCTCTCACAATAACTAATGAACAACTTGATATAACACTCCTAAACCGTTTTTTCTACTGATTAACCTTTGTCTCAAATTGTAGATCACCTTCGTATCCGGGTGTGTCTGTCAATTATTTCAAATAAAACTAACAAACAGTTGCAATAATAACAAGATACAATAATTTAGTCAAACTGTGTTGGCTTAGACACCTTCAACAACTACCATGCTTCAAAATTCTTAAAAATAAACATGTCTCTCATCCATTAATGCAATAACAGACCTTATACAGCCAAGTACCCATAGACTAAATACACATAAAGTTTTAAAATCTAAAATAAAAACTTAAAAATTAATAATAAAAGAAGAAGATGAAGAGGAAAATCAAATAAAATTAAACAACATCAAATAAAAATTAAAGAACAACATATCAAGTACTAGAAACCCCATCCACAAGCCCATTAATCCTATCACCAGTAATACACCCAGCTTTCATAACCTCTTCAGCAGCCTCTAAATCAATAGCCTCCAAAGCAGCTAATGCATTGCTCTGAATCTGAATTGGACCCCTATATTGGCCTTCTCCTCTTATCGCACTCATATCCTTCTCAAAAACCAACACCTCGAACCCTTTCCTCTTAGCTGCTAAAGCAAAAACTAGCCCTCCAATTCCACCGCCAGCAACAAGAATCCTCAGTTTCCTTTCCTCTATCTGTTTCCCATTTGATTCAGCTACAGCGGGTAACTCAGTCACTACCGCTTTCACTACTTCTGTTGTTAATTTCTTGCTTTGCTCACTCTTCTTGCTGCCTCTCAAGTGGAAGTTACAGTGCCCAAAAGATGAAAACTCAACTGAAGAGCTGTTCAAGATTGGAAATGGGAAATGGGTTCTTGGAAAAACTGAAATTGAAGGATTGATTAAGTTGCAAAACAAAGATGAAGATGGCATCTTTCTTGACCCAAAAAAAAATAAAAAAACACTAACAAGAACAGGAAAAAGAAAGAAACTTTCTTGGTTTCTGGTGTTGGGTTAGTTGAAAGCAAAGAAAATATTTAGAGAAGAAAGAAATGGACAAAGAACAAAATCAAAGTGCGTAAATTGAAGTGGTGGGGCTAAATTGACTATAAACCAATCCACGAACTTGAACCAACAAAATGAAGGAACACCAATCATGCATATTCAGAAGCCATGCGGCACTTCCAGGTGAAATATCTTTGACACATGTTTATGTTTCGGTGGCTAACTGTTTGGCAAGGATCAATTATGAAAATAAGATATTTTTGAGGTAATAATTTCATATTTAAAAATGTTTGTTTGTGCTGACTATTTAGATTCATATATCTTCGTCCTATACATATGTGTGTGGTGACACCACAGCCAGTCCAACAGGCATGGCGACTCTAACTAAAGGAAAATTTTAAAATAAATTAGATTATTTTTTTTAACATTAAACTCATTAAATTAAATCAAAAGAAAAAATATTTACCTTTTATAATAATTATACTTTAAATTTTTTTAAAAATTTTGGGACCTCCAGCGCATGCTCCTAGGGCCGGGACTGGATGACACATTTAGATTTCATTTTAAAAAGTTTCATTGGAGGTTCAAATTTGAGAACTATGAAGTCATATATTATGACCAGAAATATTACTAAAAAGATTTTAATATCAAATTCACATCATATGTGATTCAAATGAATAAGATTTATAAAAATATTCATATTAAATAAATAATTAGTGTTATAATTGATTTAAACTCATAAATAATTGATTAAAATCAATTTAATTTAACATATAATATAATCAGAGAAAGTAGGATATTAGTTATTAATTTCAAATTCTGTATGATGAAGTTGAATTTTGGTAAATTAAATAAAAAGTTGACAACAACTAAAATTAGAGATAGAGATAAGTAAAAATTAGATGACTGTGTATTTTTCAAGTTTATAAAAAAAAATTGAGTGATTGCATAAGAAAATTAACTTAGCTAATTATATATTTTTAAGATTGTATGGAAAAATTAAGTAAATTATTATCTACATTTTTTTAAAAAATAGATTAAAAAAATGAAAGGTCTTTAAAGATATTTGTATGGATGAAATATATATTATGCTAGTTGAAGGACATTTAGGTGGAAAATAATTGAAGAAAATACCACCACATGTACAATTGAAGAGAAATACTGGCATCAAAGATTTTTATTTTAGTAATATTTAATAAGTTTGATTCCATTAATTCTAAATATTTAACCTTAACTTAATCTAATTTGACTAGTTATATCATTAAATTTAAATAAATTTAAATTATTTCCATTCAATGTAATTATGAATGTAAATATATCAAATATTAAAAAATAAAATTATTAAATTTATCAAAATTTTAATTAAATTCATAAGCTTTTTCAAATCAAGTGCTTTCATATTTAAATTCTATTCGTTAACCAACACATTAACATTTAATAAGCTTTGAATATTTTTTAAGTCAAATTTAAATAGTTAGTTACAGACTAATTTACATCTATAAATCCAACACCTGTAATGTTATTTTAATCAATTATAGAATCACTACAGTATATATTGAAGAAGTTTGATACATGATATGATGATATGAAAATGCATTTACAGATTATCAAGATTGTAAAGAAAAAAAAATTGTCTTTTTGATATGTAGAAAATATTCTTGAGCATAGAAACCATTAATATTTATACTTTTGATATTCTATATTATAAAGCAGATACTCATTAATCTGATTTTTTTTTTTTTTATAAATTCAGTCTGATACATGATTTTTTTTTTTAAAAAAATTCATTATTGACTCTTTTTTGCCCAGAAATATAAATTCATTAACAAAACAAAGGGAAACTGTGTAGAATACATATAATATCAGGAGAAGGATTAGATACCCAAGGAAAACCTAGACTTTCCCTAGACAGATTTTTTGCCAGCCACATGACAGGTTGAATAACAAACTTAGGCATATATACAACAGATACATCAGCAAAAGTAGAAAGTCTGACTTTTGCTTGGGCAATAGTATTAGCAAAATCCCAAGAAATCTCCTCCAAGTTTGACATAAAACTATTTACAACCATTCTATTGCTGGAAATCAATACAAAACTAAATAGATTAATCTGTGAGGCAATGGAGAGAACCATCAAAATTGTCAAAGCATGAGCCAGATTCCTAGAATACGCCGCCTTAAAACAAGTCAAACCATCTACAATCCTTCTGAATTTGTTTACAATGAGACTGGCAACAGCAACATTCTTGCGAGTTTCGTTAAATTCTGCACACACCAACACCTTGTGATCAATATTAACAAGATTAACATTCCTAAAAACAGAAGAAGTAGTTGATCCTGCAACTGGAATGTCATGATTAGCAATAATAAATTCGTTTGCCAAGAAGTCAGCCTGCTGAGATATGCCAATAGGATCCAAGGAAGCATTTGTAAAGAGAATCTTATTTCTTGCTAGCCATATGGACCATAAAAGATAACCAATTCGGATCCATAACATGTCGGCAGGTTTAAGTTTCCAGGATTTGGTAATATGCTGCCACCAAGCAACAATAGAAGTGTGATAAGTAGAATCAAGTTTAAAAGACATAATACTGGCAAATCACACAAGTCTGGTAATGGAACACCACAAAAACAAATGCTCCACAATCTCCATTTCTTGCCAACAAAAAGGACAGCTACACACAGAAGTAATCCTTCTACAATATAAATTTGCTCCTACAGGGAGAGCAGTTCTAAGAAGTTTCCAAAGAAATAGCTTAATCTTAGAAGGAAGAGAAATGTTCCAAATAAATTTCCAGCTTGAAGGACTCCAATTTAGAATAGATGTTGATGAAGAGGAAACAGACTTAGCCCAAGAGGAGGTATTTTTTAACAAATAATAGGCTCAGTTAACAGAAAATCGCCCATATATGTTAGGCTCCATATCCATTTATCCAAAAGATGACTACAACCAATAGGGGTTGAAAGAATAGCATGAATTTCATTCAAGGATATGAATGGTGCAATAGTGTCTATTTTCCAACTCCCATTTTGCATAATATCACAAACTCTATAAATATTACACTGACTACATTTAGGAGTGGATAAAGTGAATTTAGGCAACATTGGTAACCAAGGGTGCTCCCAAAGATAATGTTGTTTTTCCATCATGAATTCGTTTTAAAGCGCCTTTGGAAATAACTGATCTGGCAGTCAACAAACTTTTCCAACCCCACAAGGAATTTCTTTTTTCTAATTAACATCCCAAAAAGAAGCATTAGGAAAATATAAACCTTTCATAAGTTTTGTCCATAATGAAGAAGGATTAGAGATTATCTTCCATTCTTGTTTAGCTAAAAGGGCTAGATTAAAATCATAGAAACTTTCTAAACCCAAGCCCTCCTAAAATTTTGGGATTAGATAACACCTCCCAGTTTTCAAAACAAATCTTCCTAAAATCTAAGTTCTGAGATCTCCAAAATTTAGCAATCAATTTATTTAATTCAGAGCAAATTGTCTTAGGAAGGAGAAAGCAGGACATGGGAATATGTCGGAATGGCATTCAAAACAGCTTTAATTAAAACCTCTCTTCCACCAGTAGATAAAAACTTATGGCACCAATGGCTCACCTTTTTTTTGTTCATACGATCTAAAATGAAATGAAAAGTATGAGTTTTACTAGCTTGGAATCCCCAAGTATTTATCATCAGATTTCATCTCTTTCATGCCCAACACATTTAGAATGGATCTACGAAAGTCTTGAGGAACTAATTTACCAAAATAAATACCTGAATTAGCAAAGTGAAAAATCTGACCTGATCCATTCTGAAAATTAAGAAGAAAAGTTTTAAGATTACTAGCTTGATGATGAGATGCTTATAAGCATAGTAATGTGTCATCCGCGAACAATAGGTGTGATAATGGAGGCAGGCATCTAGGATTAAGTTTGATTTCTTGAATGAGCTTCATGGATATAAAGTGGTTGAGATAAACTGAGAACGCATTAGTGATGAATAAGAAAAGGTAAGAAGAGATAGGATCCCTCTTTCTAAGCCCCTAGTTGGTTTGAAGAAAGAAGTGACCCTGTCATTAAAGGAAATAGCAAAAGACACTGTAGAAATACATTGAAGAATGAGCTAGATAAAGTTGGAATGGAATCCCACTCGTTCTATAACTGCAAGAAGAAAGTTCCATTCAACGCTATGTAAGCTTTAGAGATGTCCAATTTAATAGCCAACTTGGCTTTTGATAGAGAACTGGATTGCTTTAAAGCATGGATATATTCATGGGCTATTAAGATATTATGTTTGTTGGATAATTTAGCAAAACAAGAATAAAGGATATGAAGAATGTTTGGTTGTAGAATTTGAGATGATTTTATTAAGCATTTAAGTAATGTTTATATAGCAAAAGACACAACTGAATTGTAGAAAATCTGCTACAAAAAATATCAAATCAACCTAACAAAATGATCTTAAAAGATTTTATTTCAAACTAATCTTTGACTTATTCAAGCAGCACCTAAAGTCGTACTTCAACACTCCTCCTTGGCTTTTTGAGCTGCATACTCCATGCCTTTATTTTTGTCTTTTTTTTTGACCCACAACTTCAAAAGTTGAGGACGATGGAAATTGGAAGGAGAATTGTGGGTACTTTCGCATCTTCTCGCTGATGGAGCTCCTCCCGCATTAGTATGTTCCAATTTCAATTTGATGCTCTCCTTTCTTTCTTCTTTGGAAAAAATAACTTCGTTTGTTTGCCATATTGAAAGGCAACTTTCTCTTCTTCTATCAAGTTTAAGGCAAAACTTTTGCCTGTCATTTGAACTCTAAATAATTCCCTGCCTTTTGCATCCTTGATCATGCAATTTTTGTCTTCAAATAAAACTTTGTAATCCTTTTTTAGTAACTGTCCAATACTTAAAAAATTTTGATCAATTTCAGGAACATATAAGACATCAGAGACTAGTTTCAAACCTGTGCAGCCTTCAATTGCAATAGTTCCTTTGCCTTTTACTGCTATATATGCTTCATTTTTGCCTTTTACTGCTATATGTGCTTCATTTCCAATTCTAACTTTAGAGATGAAGGTTGTGTCAAGTTCTTTTGAATAGTTATTGATCATTAGTCATGTGGTTTGTACAATCACTGTTTATTAGCCAGCTTTCTGAGGAGCTTGAAGCGGCTAAACAAGATGCTACAAATAACTCCTCTTCTTGAGGCTATTCTACTGCAGTTTTGTTTCATTTTATTGTTGTTGAGACCTACAAATCCTCTATTTATGCCCTAATTCACCACACTTATTACATTTTGCATCAGGTTTCCACCAACATTTGTTCAATGGATGGTTGTTTTTCTTACAATAAAGGCAATAATTGTTCTTGTTCCTATCATGATAATTCTGAGATTTAACCAACAAAGCACCTTCCACATATCCTTCTTGCCTCATGAGTCTTCTTTGTTCCTGAGCCTGTAGTGCATTTAAAACTTCTGCCAAGGTGATGCTTAACAGATCTTTTGAATTTTCTAAAGAAGAAATTGTAGCCTCAAATTTCTCTGGAATTGTAACAAGAATTTTTTGAACAATTCTAGAATCAGAAAATTACAACCAAGAAGTCTTACTTTATTTGCAATATTGAGAAGTCTGTCCGCATAATCTCTAATTGTTTCCGACTCTTTCATTTTTTGCAACTCAAATTCTCGAATAAGATTCAACACTTGCAATCCTTTGATTCTATCACTTCCTTCATATTCTTGCTTCAAAAATTCCCAAATTTCGTTAGTTGTTTTTAGCGTCAAGATTTTGTTGAAAATAATGAGTGTGACAGCCATGAATAAGCTTGATCGTGCTTTTGACTTTCTTTGCCTCCTCTAATTGTGACTTTTGATTTGTGCGACAATTGCATCGTTTGGGAAGGGAGGAACTTCATAATCTTCTCCAACTTCTTCCCATAGATCATTAGCATCAAGATAGGCTTGCATTTTAACAGCCCATGTTTAATAATTTGCTCCATCAAAAACTGGTGATGCAATGGCAGTGAAAGAACTTTATGAATTCATTTGGTTCAATCACACAGGTCCCTCAAGGGATCAACTTGCTCTGATACCGCTATGTTGGATAATTTAGCAAATCAAGAACAAAGGATATGAAGAATATTTGGTTGTCGAATTTGTGATGATTTTATTGAGCATTTAAGCAATGTTTACATAACAATATAGACACAACTGAATTGGAGAAAATCTACTACAAAAATATCAAATCAGCCTAACAAAATAATCTTAAAAGATTTTATTTCAAACTAACTTTTGACTTCTTCAAGCAGTACCTAAAGTCATACTTCAACAATGTTGAATGTGTCTGCCTTGCACAAAGGCAGATTAAGAAGGATTTATCAACTGAGGTAAGAAAGATTTTAGTATATTAGTTATAATCTTAGCAATTATCTTATAACTGACATTGCAAATACCAATTGGACGATATTGCTCTATAGATTTTAGGTTATTAGACTTGAGGATACGTATTGTATGTGTTTGGCTAAGCTATTTCAAGAGATATTTGTTAGTGAACAAGGAAGAAACAACTTGAAACACATTATCACTAATAAAAGGCCAAAAATGGTGATACAAAAAAGTGTTGGGAAGCCATCAGGCCCTAGGGCTTTAAGCCTGCCAATATTAATAACAGTCTGCTTAACTTCTTCCATAGATATAGGTCTCAAGAGATGATAATTCATCTCCTAGGTAACCGCAGGTTGAATACAATCAAGAATATCATTAGTAGCTTGGAGATTCTCAGAATTATATAGTTGTTTAAAATGATTTAGAATATATACATCAATTTCATCCCGCAATGTGAGCCATCCATCTTGAGTCTTGAGAGCCAAAATTTGATTAGATCTGCGTCGCATAATGGTAGCGGAGTGGCAGAATGCACTATTGCGATTCCCCTCCTTGAGCCAATTGACTCGTGATCGTTGCTGCCAATATCTTTCTTCCTTTTTCCATAGCTCATCTAGTTGGTTGGCTAAGGCCTTTTCCTAGTGTATACTCATATTACTAGTGTAATAGAGTTGTTGTATCTGATTCAAAATATCATTTATTTTGATCCTGGAATTGCCTAACTCCATACTGTTCCAACGCCAAAGAGATTTGCCACATTATTTGAGTCTTTGTGCTAGACAAAATTGATAAGAACCCCAAATTTGTTTCTTCCTCGACTCCTGAACCACATTGCAACAATTAGATTCTGCCAACAATTTGCTCTCAAACCGAAACCGTCTTTAACGCTAATGGACGGTGGTCAAAACCATAGAGATTGCCACGATGAATAAAAGCATTCGGGAACAATGCTAGCCACTGTAGATTTGCGAACCACGATCAATGCGTTGTTGAATCACGTTCTCACCTTCGCGATTATTGGACCGGTGAATTTTAATTCCATAAGGGAATTATGATCAATCCAGAGTCTAAGAATTTCCAAATGTGAATGAGAAACAATTCTTCCCCTACTTTTATCTTCGACATTAAAATCACCAATTATTATCCAAGGAGTAGAAGTATCCAGATTCAATTCGAGCAATTTGTCAAAAAGTTGAGCCCTATATCTTCCTGATGGCTCTTCATAGATAAAGAAAGAATACCATTCAAATCCCATAGTACTTCAGTGGCAAATACAATGGATTTAATTCGAGTAAGATAAAATATGAACCTGTACTTCCGATGCCCACCATAGCACAAGACTGCCAGATCTGCCAATTGGGTCCACCACAAAACCATGCTCAAATCTCAATAATCTCCTGTATTTCGCCATACTACCCCTTTGTTGTTTTGTTTTTGCCAAAACTACTAGTAAGGGATGATGAGCTTGAATTAAGCTGTTAAGGTGATGAACTGTCAAGGAATGTCCCAATCCTTGACAGTTCCAGATTATGGATGTCATGGCTAATTGGTGGCTTTAGGCGAGCCACCAGTGCCATTAAGAGGATTTGCCGATTGTACATCTGCTCTAGTAACATTATCATTGTTGATCTCCTCTGCATTGGATGCAAGAGTTAAGCTAATGGGTTCTTCCACACATTCTGCTTATCTTCTTTGTTTGATAACGTAAAAATGAATACCTGCTTGTGCCTTTGACCATCTACCTCCTGAATAATTTTCCAGGTTTTTTAGAGTAACACTTTAAGAGTTCGAACAACAATGTTTTTATGCGGAACAACTTTGCCCACCGGTACCTTCTCTTGATGATGAATAGCCATGTCAGAGTTAATTTCCAGTTGTAGCGTTCTTTCTGGGTACTGTAGGTTTGCTGTTTTTTTTTTTTGTCAATAGAAACAACTTTCATTCAACAGACTGGAAGTATACATTCACTAATAGCAGCCTGTTTAGGCTTGAATTACAGAAAGCCAGTCCCCCCGAATCAAATTGCTGAGCATTCTTAGCAATCCAATCCGCAGCTTGGTTTGCTTTTCTACTGATGAAAATAAGGCTACTATCAGACAAAGAGCTAAGCCCTAGTTTTATCTCTTCCACTATACTGGCGATTTCCCAATATGGTTTGCTGTTCGTGATTGTTGCACAACTTCACAATCACTAAGGAATCAGTTTCAAAAATGGTATTGTGTAGTCCCAACTGTAGGTTTGCTGTTCGTGAAGTGATCTCTTGTAATCCTTCCTCGTGTGATAAAGTGCGGTGTCCCATTATAAGATCTGGACTATCACCAGTAACACCCAGCATTCCTGATTCATCAAGGAGAAAAGAAGACACGCGGTGGGTAAGTTGACTCTAAAGTTCAGTCACGTTGACTGTTTAGTACATTGGAAAAATTCAGGTAGATCATCATCTTCTATATTATAATAATAACATATAAAACTTTCACTCACATCACTAGATTATTACACTAATTAATGATTATAATAGAAGAGAGATGCCGACAAATTGGAAAGTAAATAAAAATTAATAAATCCATATGACAGCATTTCCACCTTAGTTACAAAAATTTTTTAGACCACCCCTAACACTTGGCTCAACTTGTTGGTCATTGACATTCTTCTAGAAGACTTTAAGAAAATATTTTTGAAGAAACTTGTTAGCAGCTTTTTGGTAAAAAGCAAACCCTATAACCATGTCTTTGTTGACAACATGGTGTTTGTGTATTTGTGAGGACAATGAGCTGTAAAACAACATTCAACTTGTTTGTATCAACTATATGAGCTGGTTTTTGTATTAATATGATGAATGAAAAAAGAAACTTGTTTATGTTCAAGTTTTTCTCTAAAAAAACCTGTTGTTCCAGCACTTGAAGTTTTTGAATTCAGTGTGAAAATGAACATAGTATCAGAGCTCTTATAGATCTTTAAGGGCTGAAAAGAGAGAAAACAAGTGAGCT
>CATIWR010025641.1:0-16157 GCA_949677035.1 Omphalea diandra
TTTTTTTTTTTTCAATTATACAACAATGTAAAAGAATAGAGGCAAGTATTATAGAACGATAAAAGATCATAATAGTAATAAATAGCTATCATAACACCCATAGTTTCAACTTAAAAAATTAAATCCAAATTTGTACTTTAAATTTTATTAAATTTCTATTATAGGCTATTTTTATAATATATATATGCGTGTGAAACTCATATTCTTTCATGAAATATAACACAAATCTGTACTATTATTCATTGTGCTTGACATGTTTGCTTTGATTGGTTGTTGAATATCTAAGCATTAGTCATAGATCATTTTATATCTTTAAAGTTTACCCAATAAGTAAAATAGTAAAATTTAGATCACAATCAATTAACTCTTGTTCAAATGTATTATTTTCAAATATTGTATGAAGATGACTTTTTTAATATATGTTTCAGTAATAAGTAAATCTCAACAGAATTTTTAAAAAAATCTTATTATAAATATTATTTCTTTATATTGGATATATATAAATCTTATTGTAATCATTTTGGTTTAAAAATAGTAAAATCGTATATAAATTTAAATTAATAAGAAATCATATAAAAATTATTTGAGCCAAGTAAGTAAATGATTAATATTTCTCTCATTTTCTGTTCATTTTTATTTTTTTAATATATAATTTCTCCAATAAAGCCTAAGTTAAAGTTAAAGCACACGAGAGTCCAACTAGCATTAGTAAAGAAAACAGTTGCATATAGCTACTAGGGAAAGCGTCAATATGAAAGGAATTTTTCATTTGAGGAATGAGTATGAAAGGAGCTTTTTAACTGTAGGCTCATAGGAGAGGATGATTCTTCTGCTGATAGTATTATCTCCTCCACTGAGTTACCATTGAGATTGAGATAGAAAAGCACTTTAATTTAATGACTCAAATTGATTCTAATTGGCCAAGGATCTACCGACGGCCTTATAAATTCATCAAGAGATTCATAGACAAATACAGAATCACCATATCATCTAACCAACAATATCTTTTTCTTTTATATAATATGGTAATTCCAAAATTATACCAAAATTGAAGGAGCATAATATCATATAATTTTATAAAACATTGAAAAATAAGTTGAATGGAATCATATATTATGTATGTTTCTATAAATCAATTAGATTTCTTATTAAAATTTAAATTCATAATTTCGTAATTCATTTCGATATTATTGAGTAAAAGCAATTAATTTATGCCGCATGTGTATAAAGTTATTAGTAATTTTGCACATAATGTAAATCGATTCTATAACATTATATCATAGAATCTAAACTTCCACATTATGGATCTCTAGAACTAAAATATTCCCACATCTGCTACCAGACTCTATGCAGTACGTTATAAGCAGTTTCTTGACAAAATAGGAGTCTTGAACTAGTTTTACACTTCCAATATGTGCTTATAATGGCTTCAAAAGCTATTAGAAACCACAGTGGGATGGTGTGGTGATTGGTTGTTTAAACTTTTTGACTTTAAGCAAAAGGTATTTGATGCTTCTATTGTCAAGTTGAAATTAATAGCCTTGACAATCTACCACTTGCACTCTACAATAGGAGGGCCACAAAGAGACTAAATTGCACCTAATATATTAGTGCATCTTCAACCAACTTCTCTTTGTGTTTCAAGAGAGGTTTATCATATGCACTATCATCCAGTGTACCTAATCTCATAGCTCATTGGCCATTTTTTTTTTATTATTATTAATTAGATTTCAATTGAGATTTAAACTTATTTCCAAAGATAGTTGTAATATCACTAAAAAGGTCTCTTTCTATATCGGATATTGATTAGCATTAGAGCAATATACGATAGTTTTGAGTTTGAGTCATGGAACAGTAGAGAATTTTTATGTAGATGAATTCATGGCAAGGCGTCAAATTGGTGGGAAATCTGATGCCTCCAATAGTTGAGCATTCCCTTTTCAAGTTTGATTACATTTCTTGAAACTATTGGAGAGAAGAAAATATGATCAAGAATACAATTATAGCTTAAAGGAAAACAATAAAGATATGCAAAGTTGAAGTTGTTGGGTTCAAGTATCAATGTCGAAGGGTCAACTTGACCCAAAGGGAAGAAAGACGGCCGTTACCATGGCTTAAAACTTTAGGGCAAAAGAGCATAGGATGATATCTTAGCATAGTATAAGCTTTTATTTTCGTTTCTTTTTTTGGTTTAATATGGGTTCATGTGGTCAAGTTGATTAGGCCTTTGAGTACATAAGGACCACTAGAAGTGTGAGTGTGGATGGATGGGAGGCCCACATGCAGGTAAATCTGCAGCTTATCAAATGGGCATGTGATCCATACAGCGGTGTGTTCTGAATTGACTACATTATCTACAGAAATCTCTTATAATATTTTATCATCATCAACAGTTATTTTCCCATATATATATATATATATATGGGAAAATAACCAAGCCTGCTAATTAAGACCCTCCTTGTGATACCTTTTCCCTAGTATATTTTTAAGGAAAAAGATTTTTTTATCAATGAATATTAATTCAAGTAGTAAAAGAATATATTATTATCTCAAATTTGAATTAGTTAAAAGAGTGTAAAAAGGTAAGTCTTAGTTTCAAATATATTAAAAAACTGTAAAAAAATAATTTTTTTATAATTTCGTAAATTCAATATAAATAAATAAGTTTAAATTCATTTGAAAAAAAAATATAAAAATAGCAAAACCTAAAAAGTCTCACATTGTAGAAAAAGAAATGCATTCTGACAATTTATTATAGATTTTCATTTGTAGTCTAGTTGAGGTGCATTTAGTGTTTGGAGGGCCACATCCTGAGAAATCTGAAACACAAGAAATGGCTTGTCTCCCAATATTGTACTTTGAGCTCACTGCACTAGGCAAATTCATCCTGGAAGTTTCACTTGCACTATAATGTCCACACCCATTAACACAACATTCTACTTTTTTATTATAAATTCATGAATCAAGCCCAGTTTGTAGCCTGGGCATTAGGCATCTTATTGAACATCACATAAATAGGCCAAAAATGTTTAAAGATTTGAACATTCATAGGTTGCTACAAGTGGTAGGACAAGTCAGCTGTAAACAATCAATTGTTAATTGGAACAGACTACTCACCCGGTTCTCTCAACAAATTATTGCCCCTTCTCTCTAAACTAATATGATTTGTTGTATAATAATTTAATAATTAATAAAGATTATTAATTTATAAAATATCTCCTGAAAAATATTTCATGTATATTTTATTAATGTCACTACATAATTCTAGATGTAGTTAAAAAGCTTTCATCTTGTTATTTTAGACTTATATATTTATTGTTTGTAAATTATTAATAAATTTGACATATATTTTCAATGAAATTAAATATAAATATGGTTTATATCTCGAATAAAATTAAATATAAAAAATATGAGAAAATTAATATTAAAAAAATCTATAAAAATAAAGCCTTCTTCAATGATACATTTCTTTTCTTAATATTTCAAATCTCACTTATATTATAGCTCATAAAATATTTCAAGGTATATAATTTGAAATCAAAACAACTAAGAAGAAATAAACTATTTAAAAAAAAATGAAACAAACCATTCTAAATAAATGATTTTCTGAAGAATGTGATTCAGTTAATTGATATTTTTTTGATATTTTATATTAATTATTAAATAGCTAAAAATAAATTATATTTATAAAATGCAGTTGATACCAAAAATTTTATTAAATATTAGAAGTTATTAATTATTATGGTATGAATTTAGAGAAAATTATATTGTCAATGTGCTTTATATGATAGGGCTTCAAATTATTATAATCCTAAAATTCTATTTGTTTTGCAAAAAATATTTTCTAAAAAAATAATTTTCGCATTTTCTTCTATTTGGTACATTTAAAAAAATTAATCAATGAAAAATATTTTTCTGATCAATGGAAAAAATAACATATTTTTTAAGAAAATAACTTCTCATTTTGAAAATAAAAAATCATTTTTCAGATTTTAACAAATTAATTCAAATGAAAAATAAACTATATAAACATATGTATTTATTATCACTAGTTATCATTGACTACTTACATCCATCACTTATTATCGTTGATTAGTAATAGCCATTGGTGATAGGTGAGACCTATAAAAAAATTTATTTTTAATATATTTTTTTTATATTAAATAATAAATAGTCTACATATAAAATATTTATGATTGAAAATTTGTTATAATTTTATAAATAATAAATTAATATTTTTTTGTGATGTATTCCAAACATCAAAAAATATGTTATTTAAAAATATCTTTTTAGAAAATATTTTCTTCATACAAATTTTTTTTGTAAAATAAATAGAGCTTAAGTTTCTTTGACTTCAGATGAATATAGACCTTAATATTATATTTTAGCCATTTAATGAAGGATTCTAAGGAAAACTATTTGTGAAATCTTCAAAAATTTTAGTCTTGTCCATCAATTATCATCCCTATTAGATGGTCATGAATACTAGCAACATTTTGCTTTTTATTTCTTTTTGATGCATTGGACACATTTAAAAGAATAAACAGTTAGAATTTAAATTTAAAACAAAATTATCATAATGATTTAATAAAAGAGTATCATGTCTCTAATATATGTCTATGTGATATATATATATATATATTTCTGAAACGTGAAAATCCATAGAATTCATCTATAAAAAAAATGAAAATAATAATAACTAGGCATAAATCTATATGCTAAAATTAAAAAGAGAAAAAGCCCATGAGACAAAAATAATGAATCATAAATAGAATTCAAGTTCAAATTCCATAAAAAATTACAAGTATGAGGTTTATTCAAATATGAAATCCAATCCTAGAAATACAGTATTTCACTTTCTTTTTTTTTTTACTTTACATTTCAAAATGGCGAAATTGCTACAAGAGTTAATGCTATTCGAGAACAATTAGCCAATCTAGATTTGCAAATTATTATAAATTATTTATCAACAAAATGAAAAGAATTAAGAGAAGCAGGGCTATAGGGAATGAATGGGAAAATCATAAAGTTAGAAGAAGTACATAGGTTCTCTGTGATCCCCCACATCTGTCAGAATAACGTGTGTACAGATTATATAGATTAACACAAATTTGTGCTTTAACTCATGTATTTGTTTATTATTAATAAAGACAAATTTTAAATATTAGCCTCCTATATTTCAAGAAACACACTAAAAATCCAAAGTATTAATAAAAAAAACACTTTAAACATTAACCTTTTGTTTTTTGAGAAAGACACTTAAATACCAAAGTATTCAATTCTATTCCAAAATTTAATCTTAAATCATATGAAAAAGTGACTCAAATTTATCTAATTGGGGAGAAAATCTTAAATGATTTGAAAATTTTGAGATTAAATCCAATTTTTTCACATCCTAATTCATGAGTCAAATTGGAATGACATGACCTCGATCCAACTTGCAAATTAACTTAATTAATTTGATTTAAATTATTAAAATTAAAATTTATTTAAAGATTAAAATATTATTTTATTAATTTTATAAAATCCAATATGAGTGATATAACTAAACTTTACTCAAAATTTAAAAAATAATTCAAAAATAACATGAATTTCTTTTTACATTTTAACTCTATGGCCTAACTCATTTGCAACTTAAAATGATCTGATTAACTCAAATTCACTGAACCTAATCCGTTTACCGCTACACTCAAAAAGGATATATGGATTCCTCTTTATCCTAAATACTATATGTTGACCTATTAATTTATGTAAGAGAATATATGTTATTGTATTCGATTTGTATATTGTCTACTTGAAATTTGGTTTGAAGTAATTGAGTGTGAGATATATCAGAAGTCCACATGCTGAGAATTCTGGAGGTCCTCAGGTGGTGTGTCTCCCACAAATGTGTTTTGAACTGTCTGCACTGAGGGAAATTGATTTCTAGAGAATTTGACATTCACCATTACACAAACCAAAAGTAGAAGATTCCGTTCAATTTGGTGAACTAAGGTGCAAAGGAATTAAACAAGTTGATCCTTTTTAATATGTGCACGCAATATCTAATTGATTCTATTCCTAGGCTGTCCAAGAACACCGGTTGTCAGGTTAAGTTAATTATTAAGTTGTTCTGATAACGACCTGGTAACGGTAGACGGGAATCATCACTATAGCAAAGTCAACCACAAAGTACATTTAACATATTGATATGGAGATGCATTGAGAAAATTAATTTTAACTAAAATATAATAAATTGGTTTTGGGAATATTCTAATAATATATTTTTGAAAAAAATTCCTAAATACAGAAACTTTTCCAAGATGAGAGGATGATAGATTTGAAGTAGTTCTTTACATGATCAGACAAATATTAAACATTCAATCCAACTCACCCCCCATAGTGGATGTTTTATTGTTTCTATAATGCACAGTGACTTCATTAAGACCAGAGTCGGGTGCCTGTTTCCTCTATACAGCATTCTCTTTATGGTCTACAATTGATTGAAAATTTATGTTCCAGGATTCTAGGCCGTTAATAATAATAATAAGGGTTTATGTTACTGGGGCTTTTCCCTCTCACAATCTTGTCCATAGACATATTCACATATTTCGGACCTTGATTCGACAACTAGGATTGTATGTTGAAATTCTGAACCTCAACTCGGCAGCAGCAATGCTTCAGCCAATTGATACCGTCCATTATACATTACGTGAAATGATGGGGAATTTGAATTAGAAATAATAGAATTTGGATCATAAAAAGATTATGATAGTCAAAAATTAAGATATAAAAAGATTAATCAATACAATCCACAATGATATGATATAACAAATTTAATTGAATTAATTTGTATGTTATGTTGTAACATAAGATATACTTGACCATTTAATAGTAATTTAATTTATGTTATAAAAATTAATTTATCCTTAAAAAATAAGTTAAAGGTTTTATTTTAACGATTAATTTTATTAAACAAGATAAAATATAAATTTAATAAAAAAAATCTAGATTAGATTGAGCTTATTCAAGTTCCTATATTTATTATATTATAGGAAAAAAACTAGTATATTTCTTAATATTATAAAAAAAAGTTCTAGTTGTGGTGAATAGAATTTTTAGACTATACCGTATTTATTTAAAAGTCTATTAATGTATTTATTAATAATTTTAAATTTAAACACGTTATTTTCTTTGTATTATTAGACAAGAATATTTTACATGATAAAAATTACGTTAATTTATATATTTAAAAGAGTTAGGAAGATCATATTAAATCATTCATCCGAAAATATGTTAGGATTTAAAATGTTGATAAGTTCAGTTAACATAATTAAGTTAGGATTAGCCATTTTTATCATATAACTACAAATTTATTTATTTATTTATTTTGATAAAGATATAACTACAATTTAACACCTGTTTAACGCACCACAAGAACTGCCAGACCTAATAAATGGTTCTAAATATTCTATTCTCTTACTGAATAATGAGGCAGTAGATACGGATTTTTAACAGGCAGTAAAATATTCAAACTCTAATTGAAAATCAATTCGTAATAAGGTCCATATTCTAAAAACAAGAAGATAATAATCACGAACCATAAACATTTTGCAAAGGTGAAAGTGAACTAAAGGTTTGTGTCAAGGCAAAAAATAAGCAAGTTACTTAGAATAGTAGCATCTTCCAATTAAAGAGGCCATGCTGCCTTATTCATCTTCAAGTTCAACAAGCCTGCCTTCTCATTTCTTTAGTCCAATCCAACAATACATTTACCGCTTGAAATTGGTCGCTGTTAAGATCGCACAACAAATTTACACTTCCTATGTACCATGTATTGGAAGCAAAGAGTCAATTGAAATTCTGACCCTTAATTTTGTATTAAACATGCTTCTACTATCACATACATTGATGTTAATTAACTTAAAACGGATTGAGCATTTATGTTCGTAGTTTGGCCATTCGAAAAAAGAAATGAAAAATAATTCACTTATATTCTTTGGGATGTTGAGGTATGCATGTTGCTAAATTGGGTAACATCACAGGCTATTCCAATCATCCAAACCCTAGGCGGACCATGTTTGGGTTTCTACTTTCTAATTAATGCAGCTGAGAAGCTCAACCTGTAAAATATCAAGTAGCCAGTTTAGAGATTCAAAAGTAAAGCTTTTGATTATTTGCTATCAATTAAATCATTCCACGAATACATTAAAGCACATTGTAAAAGCTAAAAACCTGTAGCCATGGTATAAGACTACATTTTTTCCAACTGAGAGCTAGCGCTTATCCACGAACTGAATTCAACAATATGTCTATATATGATTTGCTATGGTTCAAGCTTTGGTCTTCTCATCTCAGGTTTAAAGCTCTGCACTAAATTAGTTTCTCAATTCCCTTTGCTTATGATCCTGACAATCTATAAATTGTACCATGTCATGAGTAATAAGCAAAGAAAAACAGTATATATTCAGGTCAGTCCAATGAGATATATCAAGCACAGATAAGCAAGAGCAACTAAGGCCATCCTCAGCATAACTAATCAAAATAGCTAATAGCTAAACAAGGGAAATACAAAGCCAAAACAAAACAAGAGAAAATAAATCTCTAGTTTTAGATTTAGGACTTAAGGTAATATATAATGTTTATCAAAGCTTAATAAGGAGCAACCTGGATTGGAGGTGGGAAATTGTTCTCCCAGTAATCACCTAAGGGAAGCATCTCACTGCTACCATCTCCTAAATTGAAGACTCCCACATCCTTTCCTTCATTAGGGTTTTCTAACTCTCACTGACACTTATATTCAGCAAAGTAAATAGAATTTTTCTTCAGGAATGGGAAATCACAAGTGGAAAGAGAGAATGATCGATTATGCCCCAAAAATAACACCTGCTCAGCCAAGCATTTTTTACAGGTTCGCATTTCTTATCATCAAAGTTCAATCAGTGAACCTCGAAGTTGATAGTTCTAAAGGGAAAGATTACTTCAGGGCCTTCTTCCTTCAGAAGAAGGGTTCCATCTTCAGCAAAATGGTGACCAATGTATCTATCAACCACCAAAAGATCACCAGAAGACTCCACCGAATACTCTTGGCGACCCTCATGTTTGGAACGCTTTCTAAATTCAGCTGTGGATTTGAAGACAATTTTAGTTGATTTAGAAGATGAAGGATCTTGGAGATCCCATGCTATTACAACTTTTTTCCCGTATGTACAACCAACCGAAACTTTAACTTTTGGTGTTCCTTAAAAGACAAAATGTCATAATAAAACATGCCATAATCATCTCTAAGGTCCGTCCAAGTTGAGTCTCCAAGTTTGCAAAAGACAAGTCTGGGGTGAAGGCCAAGGACAGCCATTACAAAACAGTTAGGTAGTGGTAATGAGGCAGAGGACATAGCAATCTTGTCAAACTTGTTTTCAAACCAGATCCAAATACCACAAAGTAGACAAACAATTCATGTTAATATCAGCCAAAATGTATGGACTTCTCATATCAATGTTCAAGAAAAACTGGTAGCGGAGGAGGAGATGTGTGGATGCTGAACCCTATTACGTCAGGGAGGCTTTCCAACAATGCAGAATGGATGATTGAAGGAAAATATAATGGAAATACAGGATCTACAAGACAAATAGCACCAGTCTGAGGATAGAAAAAGATAAAGCCAGCCTTAAGAAGATCCCAGCAAGGAAGCCTCATCAGGCAAGAGAAGCTCTTGGTGCCATGGAAAAAGATTTTCTTCTTCTCTGGTATGATCTTTTGATCTTTGAGACTGTAACAAGAACTGTAATCTTCTTTACTGCCCATGAGATTTGATGGACAGTCTCAGATTTGATTGAAACCCTAGAAATTTGAGGCCATATTAAAATTAATTAAATATAGAATTAATTGAAATAAAATCCCGAGAAAATACTGGGTGTGCAAATCCTGACTAGCACCTGCACAACGGAGTAAAAAAAAATAAATATTGATGTGCAAGTTAATTTTAGGTTATGTATACATAAAAGAAAACTTTATTATCAGTTAAGAATCCTCTATTTTTAGGATAGGCATCCAAAGGGGCGGTGGAGGGCTTATTAAATTTGCCAATTCAAGACCATATGTTAGCAAGGGTATTCTTGCTTCAATAACCCCACTAGGAAGAACTACAAGTGCAGTCAGAGTTGTAAGATATGGAGGTGGAGCATGTTTATTCTCAACCAATGTTCCTTCTTTTCAACCAGTCCAGAGGACAACTCGGGTGCTGCAGCCACATTGCTGTTGCTTCCTCCTAGTGGCCTCAACTACAGCAAGTTTTACTACTATTTCAGCCTCAAAGACCATACGGCATCCAAATAATACTATTCATACTTTGGCAGAAAGAGCTTCTTTTGCCTGATGATTCTCCACGGATTGGTTCCTTCCATGGATGGGTTGCCTTTATTCACTGACACCCATGCTGTCTTTCTCATCAGCCCTTTATCTGACGTTTCCTCCCCTTCTTCTATCATCAGTTGCCACCAATTGAAACCCTTCTTGAAATTATTTCTAGCAGCACATGTAAGAGTATCAACAAGGACTCTGGTTGACATCAATTAATTCTGAATTCACCTGCGCATTCTGTTTCTCCCCAATTTCTTCTAAAAATTTATCCAATAAGCATCTCATTCAGAAGGTTATTTTGTCATCATCACAATTGATTATCAATGAGGATGGCGATATAGTTCATAATGAAGAATGCAGGTTGCTGATAAAGTATGATAATGGAAGGATTGACAATGATGGCTGTTGACTTGCCTTTTGTAGGCTCCAAGATACATCTTGACTGCACCCACTGAACCTTCATATACTAAACAATATGTTGATATCATGTATTCCACTGAGAAGAAACTATTCTACACTGCCTGCCGTGAGGATAACTACTATATAGATCACTATGGTAATGATTATGAAGCTTGGGATCTTAATGATGCATCTTCTCCTAAGTGGGCTTTTGTCGAACACAAAGAATGGGAGATGATTGGTAATCCAAAAGAGTTGGAAATGGAAGAAATTAAGAGAATAGAATATGAAATAAAGGAGTCATGTGGGGATTTATTATCTGTTATAAGGCTAAATGATTGATGCAAACGAGGTTGGTTTTTAAATCCTTATTCGTTTATAGAACACAAGTCCCAAATTTTAATTCAAAGATCAAACAAGATAAATTTTTAAATCTCAATTAGGTTTCTAGAAAACTTGTTTCTAGCAATCTGAATTACAAAGATTTAAAAAGTGTTAATTTCAACATTAAATTAATCAAGTAATTTAAGATATAGATTAAACAAGTTTATGAAATTATTAAATTTTCACTCAACAATTTCACCAAATCCTTTCAAGAACTCAAAAAGAAAATTAATCTCTCATAAGAAATCAGAATTATATTGATCATCAACTGTCTCCTACACGTTTTTTATAGCCCTTTATATAGACTTTACATTGTTTTTATATATAGGAAGAAAAAAAACTTAATTCCAATATAGAAAATAAGAAACAATCCAAATAAGAAGATAACATGTCTTATTCAGCCAATTAGGGTTTAAAACTCCTAAATAGGTGTTATTACAATTGAAGAAAGAAAAAAAAAAACTCCTAATTAAGTAGGACTTAGCATTGGTCAAAAGAAGCATTGGTCAAAAGAAGAAGAAAATAAAGAGAATGATATGTTGAGATCCAGTCAATCTTGAAAATATATTTTTACTTGACTTTTTTTTCCTTTTCTTCCTTATGTACCGCCCCCCTCCCTCCCCCTTTAGCTCCTCTTTAAGATTTTTATTCTTCCACTAAAAGATAATTCAAACATTATTGAAAGTTTTCTAGAACATTTTTGGAACCTTTTAGAATCTTCTAGAACATTTTTGAATAAAATATTTTCATTTGTAGAGTTAGACTTATTGATTTCATTTTAAGAATCTACACATGAAATGAAAATTCAAAAATGATCATTTCGCCCTTGTGAAGAAGATTGTCTAAATAAGGTAAGTCCAAATATGGCAGGTTCAAATATGACAGCTCAAAATATGACAAGTTCAAATAAGAGAAGTTCAAATACGGTAGTTCCAAACATGACAGCTCTAAATATGATAAGTCCATATAAGGCAAGTTCAAATATGACAGTTTCAAATATGGCAGCTCCAAATATGATAACTTTTGTGATATTTTTCTCCTTTCAAAGGAAAACTCTTTGCTAGTCCATTTCATTCTTTGTAATCTTGAGTTTGCCCCTAACTTGATTCATTAATGATGGTTGAAACCATCAGACTTGTAGTCTATAAGATGGATTTTGAACAGAAAAGATCAATATACCTAGAAAGCCTTAGTGATCGAGTATTGTTTGTGGTTACAAATGAATTACTTGTGAATTTCCTAAACTGAGAAGGAATTGCATCCACTTCACAGATGTGGGATTATATCATGGAATCCTAATCCTACAAGGAAAGAATAGTGATAGAGGCATCCATGATCTCTGAGACAAAAGCATTACACCATTTGGTGGCTGCAAACCTATGTGGATTCATAGGAAGCAGCCAATATGGGTTTCCCCTACTTCCCACTAGTCTGTATTTGTTTTCATTTATTAGGCAACTTAATTCCCTTCAAGTTCAAGCCAGATATATTTTGCATTACAGCATTCCATTCAGTATTAGTGAAGTCAATTTTAATTATGTGTTTGAAAATTGAAAGAAATACTTGCTGCTGCTAAATGCTACGTTTCAAAATGAAGGGCTCAATTGGTGTGTGGCAATTCAGGTTCTGCGGTATTAACATCAATGCCGCAGAATCACCTTGTAATCAATTAATTGGAAAAAAAATATAAATTGAATGCTGCCAACCCCTAGCCGAAAAGGATTGTGCATTTCCCAGGTCCAATGATAGTACATATTTATGCATTCATCTATATCATATCTCCTCTCTCTCTCTCTCTCTCTCTCTCTCTCTCTCTCTCTCTATATATATATATATATATATATGAAAGCATCAGCGATGGATGTAATCAATCGGAAATGTAAGCAACTAAAAATTAAACCGCTGATAAAAAGAGTAAAAATTAAATACAGCTATAAACAAAAACTTCATTTAATTAGTGTATCATGCCAAACATTCAATGATTAGATCATTGATCATCCCTTAGTGAGGTGCAGGATGATACATATATAAAGGATTAGTAAGTGTAGTATCTCTAAATAGCTTATGAGAATTTTAATTTCAAGGTATAAGGAAACTAAGATACCTGAGTTTGTATCTGAGAATCTTAATTAACCAGAGTGGGGGAACAATGTTCACGAATGTGCAGTCCGACGAGAAGAGAGAAACCGATGGAACCGCAGAGTCAGCGATGCCGATGTAGTAGCGATTTAATCTGCTGGTGAAGCCTTTCAAAATCTGACGATTGAATAGAAATGGAGGTGAGCAGGTTGAAGCAATTAAACAGATTTGTGACATGAAAAGACGTCGGTGTCACTATAGTCAAAGCGACTAACTTGGTGGCACTAACCATCACCATCCATCATAAACGTCTCAAAAAAAAAAAAAAAAACTAATCACAATCATAATTCTTAGTTAAAAAAAAAAAATCAACAAATTGAAATTTGTCAACTCTATTTGCATAAAAAATACCAAAATTTTCCTGTTTAGTACAATCGATAAACTATACGCATTATTTTTTAAAAAAAAAAAGAAAAAAGAGATAAACTAAACGCATTAAATAATGGAATCTGGACATTTTTACATATAATAAAATCAAAGTACTTATAAATTTGTAATTACTAAATAATATGCAACGTTTTTTTAAAAAAATTCTTATTTTATTTTTTTATAAATTTTTAATATTATTTTTAATATTTAATTAATTCATACTTAATAGTTAATTAATTTAATTAAATACTCATATTTATTAATCTTTTTTTCTCGATATTTATGAATACTTAGTTACTTCAAATAATGATTTTGTATATATATTAGATTTTGAAGAATGTTAAGTTCATTTCTGTAACTTCTTTTTGTTATAGTATATATGTGTGTGTGGGACATGACTTTTCTCAAATTTATTTAATACTAATCAATAATCTACATTTTATTCAATTCTAATTTAATATATTATTTAAAATATATTTAAACATATTAATAAAATAAAATATTTATATAAAATATGTTTAATATCTATACTATATATAAAAATAATTAATTAAAAAAATTTCTTTAAACATAAAAGGGTATAAAAATTTTTTAAATTGAGAATAATAATTTTAAGTTATAAATTTAATTGGATGAATAATATTTTTTACAAAATCAATTATTATTTTAATTTTTAAAATTTATATTATATTATTTATAAAAATGGATAATTAAGAAATCTTTTTCTCGATATAAAGTTATACATTTTTTTAAAATTGACAATAATAATTTTAAGTTATAAATTTTAATTGAATGGATAATATTTTTTACAAAATTTGTTTTCAATCTTTGTGATTATTTAATGATGACCAATAAAAATATCTCTTTTGTTTCTTGATGTTATTTTATTTAATTTTGTTGTTAATTTTATATAACTCTTATTTAGTTTTTAAATTTGATTTCGACATTTTTTCTTAAATTTATTTTTTCATTCACATATTAATAAAAGATTATATTTATTTAAAGTCTATTTTATTTGTTCTTTAAAAAAGTTTAATTATTTATCACTTTACATAATTTATTCTTTTTATTTATATAAATATAAAATATAAAAATTAATTTACTTATATATCTAATAATTATTTACTCACAACCAGCAATTTGTTATTTTTTTCACTTTGTTGACAAGGTTATATTGTCATCACCATCCACGTGCAAAAGTTTATGTATTAAATTTTTGCATAATTTAATATACTATTCAATTAAATAATTGATACATAAATAATTTTTTATAATATGCTTATTCTTTGAAAATATATTGATTATTATTAAATTAAGGACTTATATTGTTTTTTTGAAAAAAGTATTTATACTTTGGTTAAGTACTACATATTAGCTCATTAATCCGATTATATAATTATGTTTAATCGTGTTTATTGCAGGTTAGACGGATCAACTTATTTAAATATACTTTTTTGTAGTGTCATAAATGAGTTGACCCATATTATGACCCGAATCTATTTATATCAAACTCAAACCAGTTTACCTATCACTACAAAAAAAATCAGATTTAGCTACTAAAGAAAAGTAGTAACTACATATTTTTTTTTTAGTAGCTAAGAAGTTTAGTGACTAATATATTGTAATTGTTATTTTTCTAGCAATTAGACTAAATTTAGTGACTAAATAATAGTTATTTAGCGACTACACAAAGTTAGTAGTTAAGTAATCTCTAAATAGCGACTATTTAGCCACTATATATTGTAGTTTCTAAGGTCTATACCTTAGCTACTAACATCCTTGTAATAGTTAAATAGCTATTGATTAGCTACTAAATATTTAGTCGCTAAATTCTCTTTTTTAGCTATTAACATTTATGTAGTTGTTAAATATATATCGTTTAATTACTGATTTTGTTAGTAGCTAATTTTTTTTAAAATATTGGATTTAATTTAATTTATCTATTAATATTATTTATTATTTAGCAACTACTTTAATAGTAACTAAGATACTAATAATTTAATTGAATATTAAATTTAATTTAATTAACTTATTAACATTTCAAGATAAATATTAAAAAATTAAAATGAAATGAAATTATAATATTCTATTATAGAATAAAGAAAAAGTGTATTAATGTAACATCCCCAACATAATTCATATACATTTTAAATTACGTAATATTTGCATATATGCATTGAAGAAATAAACATTTAGGCATGTGAATTGGAGAAAACACAACAAGGACACTTGCACTGTTGTAATTGGGATACTTGAAAATATATGTAATGTTTGTATAGTTGCATGGTCAATTGTCTTATATTGTGTGCATGTTATAGCATCATAAATAATGGTGTTATAGAGCTTAATTAAGAGTATAAAGAGCATTTAGGGATTAAAAGATGGATGAAGGTGTGTTAAGAGTGAAGAAGAGGGACTAAAAGAGGAAAATGAATTTCTAACCAATAGGAAATGAAACCTAATTTTATTATCTGCTATAATATGACAATTAGGGTCAGACTTTGGGGAAAAAAATGTGAGTTATACCA
>CATIWR010025645.1:0-10618 GCA_949677035.1 Omphalea diandra
TATGATGGAAAAGATGTTGTGGTTCAAAATCTACGTCAAGCTTGCTTTTTTAAAGTGGCCAATGAAAGTGGAAAGCCATGGCTTTGGTGGGATTATGTGACTGACTTTGGTATCCGTTGTCCAATGAAAGAAAAAAAATACACCAAAGAATGCGCCGATCAAGTTATCAGATCTCTAGGTAGGTCGTTGCCTCTGCGACTATTAATGCATTGTTTTGGTAAATGTTGTGACTGTATCTTCCACCATTTTTTTTTTGGGCGGTTCACCATTTTCACCAAAGTTTTCGTTTGATTTGTTGTTTCCTTTTACAGCTTTTTTTTTTAAAAAAAAAAATTCTGTCATTTCAGTTAGATTTCCAAACTTCCATACAACAGTATGCTGAATAATTTGAGGTCTCACCATGGTTTAACCGTTTTATATGATTGATTGAGGCTTGAAATTTTGCAGAGGGACCGTGCATATCGTTTTGATATTTTGCACTGCTATATTTTGGTCTCCTGTTGCTTGTTTTTAGTCATTTATTTCAACCTGTTTGTCCTTCATGATAGCTGGCAAAAGATTCTGCCATTTGTGCTTGTGGGTTCTTTTAATGTCTGTAAATTGCATCTCTATTATCCAATGCCTTCTTGCATTTTGTTGTTGACAGGAAAGCACACTAATTTGATTTGTTACTGAATTATTGACACCTGTTACCTAGTGCAACCAATGAAACTTCTGTTTAATATTTCTTTCACATTGTGTTATAGGTGTTGATGTCAAGAACATAGACAAATGTATAGGTGATACTGAGGCAGATGTGGAAAACCCAGTTCTTAAAGCTGAACAAGTTGCACAGGTTAAACTCTTCAAAAATCAGTTTGTTTGAAAATTTAATGGCTTTCTTTCTGAAGAGATGTTTGCAATGTCATGGCTTTCCTTTTGAACGGAAGTTTCCTATTCTAATACGTCTTATGCATTTGGTTTTCTTATTCTCCTGTCAGATTGGAAAAGGCTCTCGAGGAGATGTGACTATACTGCCAACTCTAGTTATAAACAATAGACAGTACAGAGGTTTGAAGTACATATATTGCTGTTCTTGTCAGCTATCTAATTTCATTGAGTTCACTTCTGTGATCTGTCCTTGTTAATGGTTTCAGGTAAGTTGGATAAAGGGGCAGTTCTCAAGGCTATTTGTGCTGGTTTCCAAGAGACCACAGAGCCAGCCATATGTCTAACTGAAGGTTAACTTATTATCACTGGGACTTTGATCTTCTATTGAGTTTATCCTGCTTTCCAATTTGGAATGTTTTAGGTTAACTAATGCAGTAGCCACATAATGTTGCAACTGATTTTGGTTGGATGAAGATTGCTATACAGTGGATAATAATGTTTCATTACGAAAATTTTTTGCAGATATTGAAACCAATGAGTGTTTAGAGAGCAATGGCGGTTGCTGGGAGGACAAGGCTTCTAATCTTACTGCGTGCAAGGTATATAGATAATATAGATATAATATCTTATATTCTATGCTTGAGGGATTTGTTGATTCCAATTTTGTTCTGGTTGTCCTCTGTTGTAGGATACTTTTCGGGGTAGAGTATGTGAATGTCCTGTGGTACGAGGTGTGAGGTTTGTTGGTGATGGTTATACTCATTGTGAAGGTAAATGCTTTTGATACAGTACAATATAAACTTTGATTTATAAACTGAGGCCTTGATGACATAACCTCTGGGGGTTTATGTGGTGCTAGGATCTTTTTTATGTTAAACGTGTTTTTTTTTTCCTTTATAAAGAGTGTGAGGATTATTGGTGTTTTGGCAGTGTATTAGGTGTTATCCTTGTGTTTTGCAACCCAAACACCAACTATAAATGCAAGCATTGCCTGCAAAAAATCCGTACAAAGAAAGACGTTTGAGCCATTCTGATAATATGTCATTCTTAAGATAAAACTACTTTTGTTTAGAGTATTGTTAAGATAGAACTTCATAGAACAATTTCCCAAAAATGTTAATGAGTATAGTTAACAAAATTTATCTTACTACAAGAATTTATCTTACTACAGGGGTTTGCTACACCTGTCATTGCGAGTTTTAAAGCTTTTATAATTATCCATTTACATTTAGAACTGTATGTGTTTGATTTCCATAAACATCATGTTTTACTTGTTTGATTGAACAACAGCTTCAGGTGCTTTGCGATGTGAAATTAACAATGGAGGATGCTGGAAGAAAACCCAAGACGGCAGGACTTTCTCTGCCTGCAGTGTAAGTATTACAACTTGAATCTGATGCGGCTTTCTTACAATGCTTTCTTGCTTACCATTTCTAATTGATGATTTATGTTACTTGTTATTTTTGTGATTCTCTTTAAATACTTTCTCTGATTTGTTTCAGGAGGATCATTCACAAGGTTGCAAGTGTCCTTCAGGATTCAAGGGTGATGGAATTGACTCCTGCAAGGGTACTGTATTTCTCCCCATTGTTTCTACACTTATTGTCGTAATTATTTAACTCTGGGATGTGAGAGATTCTAAGAGAATTTATATATCAATCCAAATTTGCTCATTTTTTATACAAGTATTAGAACTGTAACGAGATTCCTGTTACAAATTGATGGGAGAATTCAATTGATGAACAGGCTCAACAAACATTTGGTTTCCTTCCAAAGATTGTGGAACCGACTTGTTGAGCCTGTTCATCAAGTGCTTAAAATACTGCCTTTTTGGCTTAGTTTAAATAGCATTTTCATTAGTTCTCAACCATCTATAAGGGCAGTTGCATATCACTAGTGAATATTGGTGAAAGTGAAATGATAAGAAACTGGCTCAAGGAAACTTTACATGGGCTTGAAATGTTTTTAGTCTTGGCCATGTTTCAGATGTGGATGAATGCAAAGAGAAGTTAGCTTGCCAATGTCCAGAATGCAAATGTAAGAACACCTGGGGCAGTTATGAGTGCAGTTGTGGCAGTAATTCATTGTACATACGAGAACACGACATGTGCATAAGTGAGTATACTAAGAGAAATTTTGCTTAACCTTGTTTGATAAATGATTCTGGAGAAGTCTTGTCAACCTGAAAAATTAACCCCCATTGATATATCTGTGACTAAAAATTTTGCCAGTGTGCTATTCCTTACGGAGCACGTGCTGTAACTTTGAGATGTGACAAGCTTTCACTTTATATTTGGTTGTTCTGGTTGGCTGTGAAGGACTACTAGCATATGGTTTTACCTTTTTGTATTATTTGAATTTGATTTTTGGATTTCCCTGATACTTCTTTTTTATTTGTGAGTCACCACTTATGTGTGGAAAATGGTGTGATCGTTGGAAGTAGATCACCCACTATTAATTAAACAAATACAGAGTTATTGGAACTTATCCCCTGAATTGCTCCATTTACCTAGCACCATGTATAATATTTGCTTCTGTAATAATATGTCATTTCCAAATATGGTATAGTACATTAACCCATCTTATTATTATAGTAGTAGGTGTTTAAACCATGCATTGTGACATGATTGTAATATTTGCACCTGGCATTCTCAAAACTCGTTTGTTACTGTTCTTTTAAATCATTGATTGTTACCTGATTATCAACACTGAACTTTGGTTCTTTTGGGTTTTCCACACTGAACCTTAATTGTAATAATTCAGGTAAAGCTGCCAACACAGAGTTTAGCTGGAGCTTTGTTTGGGTTATCATTCTTGGCTTGGCTGTTGCTGGAGTTGCTGGATTTGCAATTTACAAGTATAGAATTCGGGTGCGTAATCTCATAGGAGATCTTTTATTTTTTGGTTTCTTATTATTTGGCTCTCATGTAGAAAAAATCGAGATGCGGCAACTGTTAGAATTTTGATTGGCTGTTTGATGTGAAATAAAGAAACCTTACCTACCCGTTTCTTTCCTTTCCCCTCTTTCTTCTTTATTGGGTGGGGAAGAGAGGGCTATAGAAGGCCAATTAGATCAATATGTTTCTGTTCTTGGAGTTCTGAACTCTTGATGGGTAATTATCGTTGTGCTTGCCCTAAGGGTCTCTTTTCTAGAGATGAGTGAGCATTTAACTGCATTTGTTAGTGTCTAATTGGAGTTCATGCAATCTAAGTTAGATTGAGTAAATGCTTTTGAATATGTACGTTAACAGGTATACTTTATTATAAAAATGTTGGTAACACTGTTTGAGTTTCATGCAGAGATACATGGATTCAGAGATACGGGCGATCATGGCACAATACATGCCATTGGATAATCAAGGAGAGATTCCTGTCCACTATCCTTCCCGTGGCGACATATAAGAGAAGAAGATTATGGCAATCGTATTTTCAAATTCTGAAGTGCTTCATGTTAGGATACTCTGTCCAGTCTAACACTTGTAAATTAAGTTAATATAAGTGGCGCATATAAAATTCCAGGACCACTGTAAATTTTCCTTGGGATGTAGGAAGCATAATGGTCCAGGATTTGAGGATTTTGCAATTAAAACTTTGATGCCATGTCTTACTGTGCCCCTCTCTGCTTTAATTACTATTATTTATTCTGGTTGGGCAGTTCCACAGTTAAGCTTGAACGCAACCCTTAAGGCAGGCTCCAAATCTTGTTCTTTTCAGCAATAATGTCTTTCTATCTTGGTCATCTTAGATTAAGCGTTCATTTAGTTAGAGAAATTATTAGTATGCTGCATTGCGAATAGGAACATGGATTTAAATAATGGAAGTTACGGTATGTAACAGCCGCTATTCTGGTCTTCCTTGAAAAATTTCTATAATCTGTAATGGCCGTAACAACTGTTACGTAACAGTAACAGTCGTTATATAGGGGATCATATTTTTTTAATTTTTTTCTTTCATTTTATGTTAAATTAAAATTCAATCAATTTTTGAAAATTTTTTCATGAATTAGCTAAAAAAACTTGACAAAAGATTAAAGATTGAAATTTATGTTTATTAATTAGATATAAGTCATAATTTTAGTGACTTAAAAGTATTTTTGGTTTGCAATGTTTTGTAATTTTTTGTGTAAAAATCATGTAGTGATTTATCGGTATCATTATGGCCACAGAGAGTTCCATTACAATTATATACAATTATAACCGCGATTTTGACAGGGGCTGCAGTTTAAATCCATGAATAAGAATCTCAAATTTTTATAGTGTTTAACAATTTCTCCATTTGTTGAGGTCTGTTGCATTTTTATGGTAATCTATAAAAATACATTAGAGTTCCCTTAACTATAGTAAATCAAATTGATTTGGTTGAAGTGATATTTCAGATTTAACCCTATTAGAATACAATTAAGGGACTTCGGTTGTCTTTTATTTGCTTTTGATGTTTAATTTAGTTGTCTTATTTGTGATCTTTTTTTTTTAAAAAACTTTTTTCCCTTCATTCATAGGGATACTTTCATCATTTTTCAAAATGACACCGTTTTACTTTTAGTTTGGACTGTTCTGTCTGTTCTTTTATTAGGATGGCCTCCACATGAGCCATTTGAAGCCTTTAAGTTTTGTTTCACATTCTGCTTTAGTTATGGTGTGCACACTGTATTTTTATTTTTTCCATTCAGTCTTTTAATTTTGGCTTATCCTGCACACTTTTCTACTGTGCTATTGTCACCTTTCCTTTTCTTTTTTTTTTTCATATCATGAAACATTGTTAACATATGCAATATTAATATAGATAAGGAATTCAATAAAAAAATGTTAATTATTATAAGAGTGGACAATATTATCTATATTTATACTTAAATTTGTTTACAAAAAAAAAAAACTATTTTTAATAGTAAATAATTTAATGAAAATGATTTTCAGTTAAAGATTTACAAAGATTAAGACGTAATGAATATACTGAATATCAATATAGAGAAACAATTCTCTTCCAAAAAAAAATTATTTTTAAATCATGAATAATATTTATATAGCAATTAAATTTGCCTTGAAAAATTAGGTTTTTATTGTCAGATAATTATCTAATAAAGATGATGCTTTATTATTTACTTTTCACACTTTAGCAAAAAAACAGACAATTTTTCGTTTAAAGTTTAAAATATGGGGTTCGAAGACTTCAAATGAATTTATATTTCTAATTTAGTTGATGTGATTATTAATGATTACTGTTCTCAAAAAAGGTAATTGCATTTAAAATTATAGATTTTGATTTATTTTAAAATGTCTTCCATTTTTAAATATTTTAAGATATAGATTTTAGAAAAATTAATTGACTTTCGCCCCATGAAAAAAATAATAATACTTTCATTTAAGTATTTAAAAACGACATAAAACTTTTAATTCTATTTTCTATACTTCTCTCATGATTTTGTCATCAAATATTTTTATGAAAGATGGCTATGATTAATATTTCTACTCTGATGAATTATATCTTTAGAAGATAATGAATAGCATATTATAAATTATATATTAATATTTTAATAATAAATAAAACTAATGAATTAAAAGACTGAAATATTATATATTTTGTAAAAATTATTAGCAGCATCACGCAAGTAAACTCCTCTTATTTATTCTCAAAAAAAAAAAAAATCATTTTTTAATAATTTAAAAGCCAAGTAAGACGTAAACGCACGGCACTGGCAACTTTAAAACTACTGTAATTTTACTTCCTCTCGCAAATTAACTATCGCAACAGTATCAAAATGAGGGTAATAATCAGAACACCGGACCTGGAGGAGTGACCTTCGGCATTCACTTCTTCATAAAAGAACCTTGAAGCAATGAAGAAATATCAAAACACACACATCCCCTATAGTATATAAAGGTCGGAAAAAAAAAAAAAACACTACTTTTGAATCACATACGTGAAAAATATCCATCAGGTTATTCTAACTATTTTCCATATCCTGATACACAAGCCACCACCAGCATTTTAATGCTACTGAATAAGATCCCTTCTGAAACGTTCTGTCCTTCAAAGTTCCCAAAATAGAAGCTTGTATCTGGAGAAAACAAAGAGATGTTAATTAGCTTATGCTGCGAATGAAACATGGAAATCAGCTTGTTTTATTGCTGATTTGCTAAAAGCAAGTTGACGACAGTTGAGAAACTTTTACCCTTTTCATTCAATACATGTTACAATGCGTGTGTGCATGTGATTATAAACACACCTCAATCCAACTGACCCGGAATTACAACATCAATTTTCAGCTCCCTGTCCCAAGTCTGATCCTTTACTCTCCCCACCATCCACTGTGATTCTGTACAGATAGAACACAAGCATAGCACCACTGCAAAGCACAGCAAGTTATCAGACCCCAAACTAACATATTATAAAACAAAAGCCACCATAAGCCAAAAATTGAAATATGTTAAGCTTTTAACCAGTGAAGATAGATAATATGTTCCAAAGTGCATGCTAAATAACTAAAACATGTCCATTCTATTTTCTTCATGCCAACATCATAAGAACATGCAAGAGCAAGCATGCAGTGCAAAGTAATAGAAATTATAACCTTCCCAAGAGAATTCACCCCAGACCAGATAAAGACAACAACAACTATGCTTTATGGCATCCAAATTCCAAAAGGCTAAACTTGGATTGACTACAAATCAGTTCCAAAAATAAAAGAAACAATAAAATTCAGATTTATTATTTATTTAAGTCTACAGGATTTGAGGTGGGTCAAGTAGTTATGGTAAACCTATTAATGGACAGTGCTGCCCTAATAAATCTAAATTCATTACTCACAAAGTCATAAAACTATAAATATGTAAATCGGTTGAATTAAGAGAAGAGAAGGAAATAGTCATAGTAAAGACAATTTCTGCATTCCCAACTTTCAGTTGGATGCCTGGAAGATCACAATTTCTAGAACTTTCTTGCTTTTAACTCTGCAATCTAAAATCTACTGCAAGTTTTTATAACCATCAAAACCTACATACCTTGGTAATACTATTGTCAAACTACAAAAATCCTACATTTAGAAACCAAACTCTCCATCAACAATCTAAACATTAAGCAAGAACTTCAATGTTTGAATGTAGTAAATAAGACAATTGGATAAAAAAGTTAAGAGATACGAACCTGAGGGCAGTTGTCAGAAAGCCAAAAAATGAAGTTCTCTGCAAGTAAAGAAAAATAAATAAAGGTTACAGGAAGTTTTAGGTGCCTAAAATAAATGAGTTACAGGAAGAAACAAAGATAGTCATTTATGAAGAAATTATTTACCTGATACAGCAATCTCATGTCCCTTAGAAAGAGTACAGTGGCTATAGCTGTAGGCAAAAGAAACCACAAGTCAAATGCCAATAGAAGACATAAACATAACATTAGTATAGAAATTCACATGGAAACAAACAAAAGACCATCTAGCAGCTTCAATTTAGTTCAAATATGAGAAAGGAAAACTTGCAAAATTATCAAGTTATAGAGGATATTCCACATTTTATTCCACTAATCATGTAATGATTCCAACTGTAGCTATTCTTTCATATATACAAAGGAATTCAAGGGGAAGAAGATAAACAGAAAATATTTCTAATATAGTTGGCGTATCTCCATAGCACCAGAAACATGTAAGATATTTTTAATGCGAATAAATACACAACACCTAGAGACCTATATATCAGGTATGAGAAAATTACTGAGCTTCTGCACAGACATAAAGTTAAATATGAAATATATGACCAAATAAAAGCATTAAAAAATTTATCACAGAATATTATAACAAATTCAGCCTGTCTAAAAGCTTAAAAAGTATATCATATTTCTTAATTTTTTTTCCTTTCACATTTTGTCACAGAAAGAAGCCATGTTCTAACCTGTCTGTCCTTTCAATGCTATAGAGCTTAGTTCTCCTCTTTGATGTGCTTTTAAACTCAATATGCTAAGAGCCAAAAGGATACCACCAAGAATGATTCCAAACCTAACAGCAGCAATGCTGCCTGTCAACATGAAGGAAAGAAGGCCTCCAACTTTAAGAAGAAAACCTGCATAGCACAAGAAATATCATGAAAAACATTGAATCCATATTGGAAGAAAGAAAAAGGAACCACAGATCCACATATCTCTTTGATCTCAATATTAACTGATAAGCAGCATCAAGCAGAGGAGACAAAAAATTTTTCATTTGCAGCCAGTCTCAACTAACTAGGGATCACTGTGCTCTGCCAATGTCATCCTACATTTACATCATAGTTATAAGGACCGGATAAATCCTGACAATTAAGTATCCACAACCCACAAATTAGTAAGACCAGCATATAAACAGATATCAGTGCTATCTTATTCTTACCATAAGGTATTCCAAGGTGGAAGTCACGAAGTTGAGAAACTTCCTTAACTTCTTCCAAAGCAGAAGAATATTCCACAAGAATATCCTTAACTGGTTCAGGGGAAACATCAGATGCTACGATGACGAGTTCTCTAGTATCATGCTGCATGTCCTTCACCAACTTCATTGTTTGAATTTCAAGCTGCACCGATGTCTCTTCTAAAATATCCATCGCTTTCTTGGAATACATTTCAAATTTTTCTTGCGATATGCTTTTCATCTTCAAAGCCTGTTCCTTGAGTGAAGCCAGACTTTTTTTCCACGCTTCCTCTGATTCTTCATCTTCGATCTTCTCCTTCTCCACCTCAAGTTCTGGATGCTTCTAAGAATTCAACCCAATGCAATAAAAAAAAAAAATCCCAATTTTCATATACGCATAAGAGTTTGAAATTTGAAGGCCATGTTTGGCTAACCTTTGGATGGGAATGAAATGAAATTCTTGGAATACAACTTCATTTTCTTGTTTGGTCCATAAGTCATATAAGTTTTTGAAAATATTTTATATTTGAATTCAATGCTTAAGTACAGTTTTTAGGATTAGCACCAAATTTTATTTAGTTAGGTTTGGAAGGGGGGGGGGGACGGGACTTAGAGTTGGATTCTTTGACCAAGACATGCATTTCCCTTCCCAAGAGCGAACCAAACACGTCCTAATAAGGGGAGAAAAATCTCCTCTTCCCCACTATAGAAGAAATGTAGAGACAAGAGCATTAAGATAAATAAGAGGAAATATACCGATTCTTCATGGGAGGCGGCGAAAGCGACAATCGGTCGGTTGGACGAATTCCTAATCTGGAGACGAGGAAAACCAAACCCTAGGCCTTTAGGAGGCTCAATCGATAACCCGCAACACCTGGGTCGGAATAAAGTTTCCAATTTTAGGGACGAAGATGAGGCAAAAGCCAGTGAAGAAGAAGATTTCATTAAGGGCAAATGATGAGGGTTTTTGATGGCTAAGAAATCCACTGCAGCTGCACTCATTTTCTGTTGTGTTTCTGTTTCCTTCGTTTCTTCCCCAAAGAGAGAGTATAGAGACAGAAGCAAGAAGCGAAGGTCGCGAGGACGGGGCAAAGAATCCAAAACAGAGGGTTGTAGCCTTTTTTCTTTGTTAGGGATTATGAGTGAGTGAGAAATTTGCTGAGTGACGCCTAGCGTGTGATATGTGCACCGTTGCCTGGCATATGCGAAGCTTGTCGTAGTACTTTTGATTATGATACAAAAGCACTCCTACCCTAAGCTGACAAATGAAAGTAGTGGGTCCCCAAGGAGTCAAGAGAACCATCCTCTTGTGACACGTAATGAGTGAAGTTTGCATGTAGAGTTAGCCCACCAGACCTTAGTAATACGATCAAGTGAGCA
>CATIWR010025649.1:0-17451 GCA_949677035.1 Omphalea diandra
GATGACCTGTGGTCCATGTCTCTAAGCAAAACCTTATGAAGCAAGGTATCCAAACTCTATGCTTCAGTATCTCAAAAATGTAATTGCGATTTGGTGAGTTGCGACTCAATGAATAAAAATAATAATAAGATTCCTATGGCACAACCAACAATTAAATATCATCAGAATACATTACAAGTATAACAATTGACTATGCAAGTGCAAATGTAACAAATTGATTTTTGTCGTAACCTTGCAAGGCACACACTACTCTCGAGAATTCATGCGATTCAAGTGACATTTGATTTGTTGGCCAACATATAACAAGTGAATCATTTGATCAATAACATGTGTCAATGGGACATACTGGTCTATCTTCGACATGATTTGCAAGTGTTTGACAAGCCGATCACAACATCCTTTTAGTTCCATATGCAAGTGTTCATAATAATGGTATATCAAGTAATCATTAAGAGCATATAATTCTCACTTAACTTGTATTCACATGTGAAATGTAACAATTCAATCACATGTACATGTAATAGAACATAATCATATCATAAAATTATCACACATACACATTAGAATCTAATTACAATTTTTACTAACCTTTTAATGTGACTAACCTTAAAGATAGGTTTGGTTCTCTCTCTAGGGCTTCCTCAAAGTGTTTAGATCCTAAAATTTGATACATACATGGTTATAACTATGTTAAAATGATTATGATTGCTTGGTATGCAATTATGCCATGATCCTTGCAAGTTGACCTAGTGTTTATGCATGTTTTCCTTATATAGCCACCTGAGCTTGCTACACTATCACAAAAATAACTCTAGGTATACCTATCCAAATGACTTCATTATTTTTAATAATAAATTAGACACATATTGATACAACATACTCAAATTTCATATTAATATAAGACATATAGAAAATATGGTGAATTTTTGAATTTTGCCCTTTTTCAATATCATATTAGTCTTAGTAGGTCTTACAATCTTTGGTGTATCCTAAATTGCACAAATCCAATTGCAAAATTGATCTACCAAAAGTTACAATAAATATAAATGAACTTTTTTCATGTTTTACTCATTGTCTAATTCATTCTATAAAGTCACCAAAACAAATGACCAATCTCAAGGTAAGCAGGTTTTCAACATAGTGATAATCAATCACTATGAAGGAGCAATATCTCAACAACCATGCTAAATTTAGACAAAATATTTTGCATCAGTGTATATCATACATAAATATATAACTTTCAAGTTTAATGCATCAACAAATTCTGAATCTATGGCTATCAAATTCTTGAAAAGCATAATTATAAAACTAATGAGGTTTCATTCGGGTACATGGTCAGTCACAATCAATGAGCCATATCGCTTTTCACACAACAAATCAAGAAAAACTATTTTACAAGTATTTATAGGGGATATAAACCTACAAATTTTATGTTTTACACTTTGTCAAAATCAGAACATAAAATAACCAAAATATAAGAAAATAGAAAGGCTAAGGTGATTTCGGTTAGTTGTGAACCAGCCATAATGAAGGAGCCATAACTCCTCATACACACACACCAAATCAAGAAAAACTGCTTCATATGCATTTGTATGGGGCATAAAGCTACAACTTTCATATTTTGTACTTTCCCTAATTCCTCTTATAGGGTTATGAAATCGTGGGTACAAAATTTTGCTCAAACAACAAAAATCAACACAGTCAACTCTTATTCTCTTGAATTTCAACTTCCATCCAAGAGTTCTACCTCAAGTACTCCATAATTCTCACTAACCATGTGCGATTAACATGTCATGAGGGGTTAATTTCATTTGAGAAGAAGATAAATTAACTTATCTATTTTCCTAGAACCAGAAAACCTTAGGCTTTCTTTTTAGGCAACTTACTCTTCTCCCTCTCCTTCTTCTTCTTCTTCTTTCCTTTCTTTCTTCCTTAGCTCTCGCTTTCTTCTGTTATACCTCACATCTAAGCTATGAACTTTGATCCTAAATGATTAAAAATTCCATTTATAAACCTATTGTAATAAGACAAAATCATGGTGTTGCATTTAGATTGGTTGGAAGTTCACTTTCCTCTTTTAGTCCATCTTCTTCATTCCTTAATCCCTAGATGCTCCTTATACTTTAAAATAAGCTCTGTAACACCATTATTTATGATGCTATAACATGCACATAACATAAGATAATTTGTCATGCAATTATATAAGCATTACATATTTGTTCAAGTGTCCCAAATGCAATGGTGCATATGTCATTGTCATGCTTATCCAATTCACGTGTCCAAATGATCATTTATCCAATGCATTTGTTCATGTGGGACTTCAAATCATTTATACAATGATTATGTTCGTGTGATAATGCTAATGAATGTGGATGGAGATGTTACATAGCCACTCCTTACAATCCTAAAATATGTGGCCGAGTAAAGGCTTTTAAGACAACAATCAAGCAAATCCTTGAGAAAACTATTAATTCATCAAGGAAAGATTGGTCTATGAAGTTCCCCAATGCACTTTTGACATATAAAACTACCGATAAGATTCCCATTGGTACCACTGTATATCGATTACTATTTCGAAAGCATGCCATATACCATTAGAGCTAGAACATTAAACATATTAGGTAATCAAGTATTTAAAGTTTGATATGAATCTTGTTGATGAGAAAAGGAAACTTCAACTCAATGAGCTTGAGGAAGTTTGACTTCATGCATATGAAAGTAATTAGAAGTAGAAAGAAAAATGAAGTGATGGCACAATCGTCACATTCTACCTAAGGACTTCAAAGAGGGCACCAAGTTCTCCAATTCAACTTAAGATTGTATCTTTTTCTAGGTAAGCTAAAATCTATATGGTCAAGCCTATTCAAAGTTATAAAGGTATACATTCATGGCAACATTGATGGAGCAAATATGAAGGATGAGAGTTTCAAGGTGAATGGACAAACTTAAATTAGTATTATGATGGACATTTCAAGCCAAAGGGAGAGAATTTATATCTCTCTAATATCTCCTTATAGATACACAAGGGTCAAGCTAGAGAACTTAAACTAGCATGCTATTGGGGCAACTCCTTATTGAACATTCCTTATTTTTTAATTGTATGATTACATTTCTCATTATTACATCTTTTCCTTTCATGTGTCTATTTATCTTTATAAGTTTATAAGCTAGAGGAAAAGGGACCAATGGCTTTAAAACAAGTTTAGGAGAGTTTTAATTTACCTTTACACTTGATCATAATGATATCTCTTTCTTGTTTGGTGATGTTTTTATGTGTTATTATTTGCATGTTAAGTGTTTATTTATATTTATTTTTTAAATTTTATGTTAAAAAGGTATAAAGATGTGTATATGACCATAAGGGGTAAGAACTATGGCCATATCAATGGTTAAAAATCACAAAATAGAGGAAACAGGAAGTGGACAACCAAGGCACACAAATAAGCATCAAAGATTAGGAAATACGTAGCTTCCTCTCAAAACACATGACTAAGATGCATGGTCATATGGGTTGCTTCTAAAAAATGCATGACCATATACCCCATGTACACGACCATTCACTCTTCACCTTTTTAGAATGGACAGTCGTGAATTACATGCATATGGTCATGCCCTTTTGAGTCTAACCCATTTAAACTGCACCCTTTCATTTTCTTAACTAGCACAACCTTGCACCTCCTCCCTACAGACCTTAAGATTGAATCTTCAAACCTAAAACAACCTTAAAAACTCTTTTGTCCTTATTTATCTCCTCTAATTTTGGCATCCACTATGTCTAAGTAGATCAAAACCATCGCCAAGTGCAAGCACAATCATTTAAGCACCAATATTCCTCTTTTAGGTGGACCATTAGTGTTTGACACCCAAGAATAAGAGAAATGGTATGACTTTTTTATCTAAAAGGCCTTTCATGTCAACAAAATTCATAGATGTAAATGTTTTGGACACCATTAAGTTAAAGAATGAGATTATAGAGTATGTTAGAACATTAGGTTGGAATGATTTTGCCAAAATCCATGCCAATTCATATATGGAGTTAAATTTATAATTTTTAAGCATTCTTTAGTAGATACTAAGTGTGACATATATGCTTTTGGGATTATCTCCTCCCATCTCTTTAATAAGGAGAATGTGTTTCCTTTAATAAAGGTTACTAGGGCTTTTATGTTGCCTAATGAGGGGTTAATTGATTTTTTTTTTTTTTAAGGTTTTGATAATTAAAAGGTTTGGAGCTTTTTAGGGGGGAGGAAAAATATGGGCTAAGGTTATTAAAATTTGTGAAATCAATGAAATCACCTTCATATACATGCATCATTTACTCATTTATTCCATCACAAGTAGGAGCAAAAGTACTAGTGTTATGAATCAAGTAGAGTTGTTGTTTTTATGTTGTATAAGTCATGACCAGAGCTATCAACATCGTATAGTGGATTGTTAACCATATGGGTCTTGTGATGAAGAAGGATGTGAAATGCATTTTTTTTTGGGTGAGTTTGTTACTCTTATTATCCATTATTTACGAGTATATGACCTTTATGCCTTTAAACATATCACCATAGGAAAAAGATACAATGCACCCTCTTATGACATCTTGCTCCACATTTAGATTATCTAAAAAGAGGAAATGATTAGGTTTTGGTTTGAGAATCTAATGAAGAGGGTCATGACGATGAAGAAGAGCAAGAGGCAAATCCTTAGGATGATTTAGCTTCGAGTGCACCATTTTCTAGTGCAACCCTAACTCTACCTCCATCCATAGTCCTTTAGAGGGCCTTTTAGCTCAATTCAAGTAAAGATTAAAGCACATGGACCAATAACAAAAGACTTTTAAAGATGAAGTGTGATTGAGGCTTGCTTCATTGGACATTTGAATATAAAACATGGATGGGCCACTCAAGGCATACTTTGGGCATGAAGGTTTTCTTCTAGCAACATCTCTTTTAAATTTATGACCATCACATATTTGCTTTTGTTATGTCTTATTGCATTGTGTGAACTTTGTACTTAATGTTGATGTTTTATGTCATTTATGAACTTTACACTAGTTGTTCTTTTTCTCTAGTTTTATGTTTGTGTAGTTGTTATGTTGAACTTGTGTTACTAATCCAAGGTTTATAGCCTTTGTGTGTGTCTTTTATTATTAATGTAAAATTTTTGCTTGCTTCATTATGCATTTTTCATAATGGAAATCCCTTTACTTTAGCTTTCTTTTGTGTTTTTTGTTAGGATAATGATAACTAAGCTTAGGGGCATTTGAATTCCTATGTGTGGATAATCATGCAACCAAATATCCATGTTTATATGAAATCACTTGTTTGATTTTAAATGATAAAATTGATAATTTGATTAGTTACATTTTAGGTTCAAGGTCTAAAAGTGAAATATCAATGATGATTCTTATAGTAATATATTAAAGTTTATTAGGTTGAATTTAATTGTGATAGTGATATGGGTTTCACTAATATGTTTTTGTTTAAAATTGATTGAGCACAATAGAGAATTTTGAACACACTTCGTAAAATATGGAATTTAATATGAGATATTCAATGATGCATAATTTAGATAAGTGGAAACCTCTACATATGCTAAAACAAACTAAACTAACTTTTGAGGCGAAATCCTAGACTTAGCAATTTTAAGGAAATGATTAGGCATTATTTGGTTGCCAATTTAACCACTATCCATACCTTGATTTACATTAACCCTTATTACTACTCCTTTTAAGCCTTATATATATATTCCTTAGGGAGTGTAGATAACTTTTCTTTCTTAAACTCACAACCTTATTATAACTTTATAACCTAAATGATCTTGAACCTCCCCTATTAGAAGAAAATATTTAAGGTACACTTATGTAATGGTGTATTGTGTCACTCATGTGCATATGTGAAAAGATTGCAAAAAGGGCTTAATGATTGTTATATATTAGCACTATAAGGATCAATTCAACTTATTGATATAAACAATGAAATAAAAAATGATGCAAAAAAAGGAAAAGGCAAAGTAATAATAGAAAAAGAAAGAAAAGAAAGATCAAGCCACCAAGTGAAGCACAAAGCATAATATGGATACATTGCAAAGACTAAATATGGGTAATGAACATGTAGTGTTTCATCGACACTTTACATTAACATAAATAACGTCATAACAATTTTCTCTTATCTTTGGAGTTGACCTGTGACATTTCCTTTTAAATTTTTTTAATTAACTTTACTCGATTTATTAGGTAGCTTGAGTTATTAATCCATAATTAATAAACATTTCCAAGCATGTAGATTAACTCATCCATAGAGTATGAAGTACTAAAGAGGCATAACATCATTAAAATTATCTTATGTCATCCCATTATCATTAAAAGACATTTCTTCAATTGTTTTGAACACTATGTATCTTGTATCAAAACTTAGTAACTGTTTATAACAAAACATACATGGCTAAACAAACCAAAATACTAAAAGACTACGTACTAGCCAAACCTCTATCATACTACTAAATAACATTAAAATGCAGACTAGATGCAATCTCTTGTCTACTCTTCCTAAATGAAAATAAATGCAAAGGAATGAGTTTGCATACTCAGTAAGTAAACAATTAATGAAACATAAATCACAAATAACACAACAAGCGTTTAAATATAAATAACCCATCATCCAATCCATACAAGTAATAAAAGAATTTATAATCTTTAATACGTCAAAGGCTATTAAATGTTGTTCCATATAGGTTGTCATATATTATTGCCACACATGCTATAAGATATCATTGTCACACAAGCTATCAAATGTTGTTGTCACACAGGCTACCATATGTTATTGCCACACAGGTTATAGATCCACTATTATACAAGCTATCAAATGTTGTTTTCACATTAGCTATCATATATTATTGCCACACAGGCTATCGAGTGTTGTTGCCATCCAGGCAAACATATATTATTGCCATACAAGCTATAGATCATTGCCACATAGGCTATCAAATGTTATTACCACACAAGCTATCATATATTATTGCCACATAGACTATCAAAAGTTGTTGTCTACTCAACAATATCAAGTAATAGTCCTTCAACAAATCATATATAAATCTAATAAAATTCTATCAATATAATGACTAACAGCAACACACAACGCAAAGAACTTTCTTTATACAAAAATAAGATCATGGGTGGTTTAGCTAGATAGGCTTTCCTCACATCACTTTTTTTCTTCCATCAAAGCTTTATTTTTTTTCTCATTATGAGCACCTCGAGAGGATTTTACCTCAAACAAGTGCAATATTATTTATGACTCCATCCTTATATTGATCATCAAGGGATCGAGAGGGTAAGAGTCTTTACATTGGTAATAACAAATTATGGTATATTTAGATCAACGAGGGACCCTTTAGGCCTTGCACTAATTCAAAGCCTTGAATCTAAGTTATGGTCATCCATGGACTATAGAGGGGCAATATATTGGTATCATTCCTATAAAATATGGAGTCACCGTTCAACTAAGGTCAAGACAAGAATATGGGAAAGGTAAAATCTAAGCATATGTTAAGTCAATTAAAAGGCTCATTTTGTCTTCACTCCATCATAGATTGAGTTTGAAAATTAGGTATGATATGGGGAAGAGGTTAGGCACCCCTAAAGTGCCAGGATATTAGGATTCAACCTTCTGGCATCTTCAGTTCACTTTTAACATTTTAAACAAGTTGTTATCTAGTCCAATTAGCAGTCCTAAAAGATACCTCTAACATGATCAAATAAATTACCTTGGATCATCAATTCAAAGGGGAAAGGGGTTATGCATCATGGCAAAAGCAGTTGTCATGCATTTCATCATCCATAAGATGCATAATTATTTAAAAAAGGAATGAAGGTCATGTGATATGGCGTAGGGCTGTAACATGTATTTCTGTTTATCACATATCATGTATAATCATATTAAAAGGGGAATAGGGGTCATATGACATGGTATAGGACTTTAACATGTATATCATTCATCCATATCATTAATGATCATTAAGGATGATCATCAAGACCAAATTCAAGGTCTAGCTTAAGCAAAACACTTACACCCAAAAGAAATAAATTATTAATTAATAATGAACAAATGAAAGAAAACCAAGATAAATTAATAGAATCCATAATCAACACCTTACCATTCCTCCAATGTCAATGTACCTAAGCATACATCTAAGTCAATAATCACAAACATCCTAACATCACATGAAGAGCAATATAACATCATAACATAAATGCATGCATTATGGAAGATAAGAAATCACAAATATACCATGGAAAACACTTGGAGAATTTTTAATGGCCTAAGGCTAAATCATCATAAAATAGGTCTTAGGGTTAATGAACCCTCTCTCTTTTTGGCCAAAAAGTGTTTGGCATCCATAAGCATTACTAACCTCCAAGAAAGATAGAATGCCTATTAAAAAGGAAGGAGTTATGATGCCAACACATATACTCAAAAACTAAATTAGAGGTAATCAAAGCAATAATAGGGCTCTTAAGGTCTTAAGGACAACAAGTTCCTCATTTAGTGTCTACCCAAAAGACATCAAGACATAACCTTAGCCATCATTCAATCAAAATATAAAAGCACATGAAGTATTAGCATAAAATGAACCATACAAACCCTTCCAAAATTATTCAAATTTTAATTTTTAGAGTGAATATGGATCTTAGGCCATTAGGTTTCCTCTAATTCTTTAATGGAACCATCAAAGACCATAAAAAAAAGTTTTAGAAGAGATAAAATCAAGATAAAGAAAGAAAGCTTTATTGAATCTATCCTATGCAAACAGGGCTATAAAACCCATTTTGAAGGATGCAAGCCCAAGCAAAAGGTTGTACATACTACATTAGGTTTGTATAGCCTTCATTTCCTAGGTTTTCAAAGATAAAAAGAAAGAAATAAGTGAAGGAAGAAGATGAAATGTGGGGCATTTAGATGCCTTTGATGAGTTTCTTGCCCTTATAGGCATATTACTTTAAATTTTCCTCTAAAAATGCTAGGGAAAATGCAAGGTGGCGTAAGCCTTAAGAACTACCTTGGTTACTAAGTGTATTGGATTTGGTGTTTGATTTTTAGAGATTTTAATTACAAGTTATAATTTTAGTAGAGTAACCTTAGGGTTATATAAGTCTCATCTCCTCCCTCAAATGGTGGGATATTTATAGTAGAAGGAAGGTGCATTAGAGCTTGGAATGGTTTTGGTAACAATATGTTTATGTCCAATCACAAAGAAGGAGATGAAATTTCTAAAATTTTAGGGTTTGAAGGTGGGGTATACAACTAAGGTTGGGAAGTACATCTATCATTTTAGGATGTACATCCTTAGCGTTTAAGGGGGGAACCATATACAACTAAGGTTGGGAAGTACATCCATCATTTTATGATGTACATCATTAGCGTTTATGGGGGGAACCATTTCCAAAACCTTCTGTGGTTTAGCATTTAGGATTAGGCTGAACAACCTAGCTTGGTAGGTTATACATGTAATATCCCTATCCTCATTCATTAAAATTATCACATGAACATATTCATTGCGTAAATGATTTACAATCCCATATGAACATATGCATTGGATAAATGATCATTCATATGTGAATTTGATAAGAATGATGATGACACTTGTACCATTGCATTTAAGGCACTTGAATAAAGATGTGATGTTTGCATAGTTGCATGACAAATTATCACATGATGTTTGCATAGTTGCATGGCAAATTATCACATGTTATGTATATGTTATAATATCATAAATAATGGTGTTTTATAGCCTTTTTAAAAGTATAAGAAGTATACAAGGATTAGTAAATGGGTACAGATAATGAAGGAGTGAAGAAGATGGACTAAAAGAGGAAAAATGAACTTCTAACCAATGGTAGTAAGCCATAATGTTTTTGTCTTATTAGTATAGATATACAAATTAAAATTTTCTTCCTTTAAGTGTAGCTTATAGAGGAAAAATGCAAGGGGTAGCAGAAGAAAGGAAGAGCTAAGGAGGAAAGAAAGGAATAAGATGATGATGATGAACAAGAAGAAGAAAATAAAGGAAACTAAGCTAGTTAGGAGGAAACCCTAAGTTATTCTAGTTTTGGAAAAAGAGGGAATTTAATTTATCTTCTTCCCACATGAAATGTATCCTCATAACATATTCAACTTGCATGATTAGTAAGAATTATTGAGTAATTTATAGCTTATTAAAGCAGCTTGTTTCACCTATGATTTCATAACACCAGAAGAGGAATTAGGGAAAGTGTAAAACATAGAACTTGTAAGTTTATGTCTCATCTAAATTCATATAAAATAGTTTTGCTTAATTTGGTTTGTGTCAAGAGCTATGGCTTCTATATTAGGGATGGTTCACAACATATAGAAATCTCCTCAATCTAGTAGTTTTCATATATTTTGATGACCTTATATGCTGATTATTACTCATTGATTATGACTGATTCTGAACTTGATGAAATCTATTCAATCTCTTAGTTCAATTACTCATGAATTTAATGGCCATAAAATTGGAATCTAATGATATGACAAACTTGAATGTTGTATATTTATATCTAATATACATGTTTGTAAAAAAAATTTTCCAAATATATCATGGTTGATGAGATATTTTTCCTTCATTATGACTGATTCTCATTGTGTTAAAACCTGCTCAACCTAAGATTGGCCATTTATTTTGGTAAAATTATATATTAAATTAGACAACATGAAAAATATGAAAAATGTTCCTTTATATATTTTATAGATGCTTGGAAACCATTTTTGCAATTGGATTTGTGCAATTGGAGATATAGCTAATATTGTAACACCTTATTAGATTGATATCACATTGAAACAGGACAGAATTCATAAATTCATCATATTTTTTATAAGCCTTATATTGACTTGATATTTGAATATGTGGTATCATTAAAGTCTAGTTTAGTAAAAAAATAATCAAGTCATTTGGATAAATATAACAAGAGTTATTACAGTTACAACATAGCAAGGTCAGGCTGCCATAGAAGAAAAATAATCTTAAGTACTTGACCCACATGCATAGAACATGAGCATATTGTAAATCAAGCAAACAAACTCATTTTGACATATTTACAATCATGTATATATCAAAGTTTAGGATCTTAACACATTAAGAAAGCCTAAGAGAGAGGTTCAAACCTACCATAAAGGCTATTTATATCAAGGTGAGTAAAAACCATAATTGGATTCTAATATGTATGTGTGATATGGTTGTGTATGCATATGTGATTGAATTGTGACATTTTACATGTGAATACAAGTCAAATGATAATTATATGATCTTAATGATTACTTGGTATACCATTATAAATGAACACTTACATATGGAACTAGAAGGATGTTGTGACCAGCTTGTCAAACACTTGCAAATCACTTAGAAAAAAGACCAATATGTCCTATTAGCACATGTTATTGATCAAATGATTCACTTGTTATATGTTGGCCAGCAAAATAATAGATCATTTGATTCATATGAATTCCTAGGAGTAGTGTTTGCCTTTGAATGTCATGATAAAATCAACCTATTACATTTGCACTTGCATAGTCAATTCTTATACTTATAATGTATCATGATGATATTTGATTGTTAGTTATACCATAATAATCTGATTATTTTTATTCAGTGAGTCGCGACTTACCAAATCGCAATTATGTTTTTTAGATACTGAAGCATAAGGTTTGAGTATTTTAAGGCATAATGTTTTGCATATAGTATTTTAAGGCATAATGTTTTGCATATAGACACATGGAGCATAAGTCATTGACTTAATTCCAACTCTCTCTTTCCATATGTCATGTTCATATACTTAGATAGGAAGTAGTTTGTAGTCTCCAGCCTTAAACATTAGTTAGCATATATGTACATTAAATAAATATTGGATTGTATATGAATGGTGAGTTAAATTTATGCATATGGATTTTTAGATATGAATGCCATAATTAGTAAATGAAAATGATTGTTATAGTACAACCTACTAAGCCTGTGTTGGCAATTCAGGCTTGGTCATTACTTTGGACTTTGGCTTGGTAGTATGCTTAGTTTTGAGACTCTCCAAGGTTACCTAAAGCCTTACTTCTTTTCCCTTACTAATTTTACTAGCATTATGGGGAAAATTCTAGTAATTTTCATCATCGAACTTTGCATCTTGAAGCCTAAAATCTAATGCTCACAATTTGCCTTCTATTTGTTATGGGGCTTGGAAACAACATTAGAGAAATGACTATTTGAACAAGACTCAACAAAGCAATGTGAGAAATGTGAAAATTTGTAAGGGTACTAAAGGATACATGACTTTAGCAGCTCCTTAAGTAGGTATTAAAGCTTGTCTTGATAGCTTTATAGCGGGTACCAATGTATTTTATGTTCTTATAGTAGCTCTCAAGTAGGTATTGAATATTACAGTGGCTTTTCTAGCTATATTAGGCATTTCAATAGCTCTATAATGAGCATTGAATTCCTTCTATAAGTTATTCTAATAGGTATCAAGTGTTAAGTTTCCTTCAACATTTCTCTAGCAGGTAATAAGGTGATTCTGGTAACTTTCAATCATGTACTAAGAGTTATTGCATTCGGTGTGCTTATAGCTACCTTCTTATAGCTACTATTGTTCTTGAATCTTTTAGAATTGGCCTCAGCCTTTCTTGTTGGAGTTCCTGATCTAGGGATGCCCTCTGTGATAGGCCTTATGTCATTTTTGCCCTTCCAGCATTCTTAAAGGTAGATTGATATTTTATAGTTCGTTTAGCTAATTTGGTGATTCATTTTATAAAGGGTAATGGGCTTGAGCCCAATTATAGTTGAAAGTACTTTTGTAGTTTAGACATTTTTGAAAAGGTGAATTTTATGAGAAATATTTTTAAGGCTTCAGAGGAAGTTAATATTTTTTTTGAAGGTTATTTAAGTAATTTGATTAGTAATTTGATGAGTCAAATTGTCTTTTCAAGGCTCTCGTATGGATAGTTGTGTTTTAGTAATTTGATCATCAATCTAAAGTGTTAAAGGAGTTTTGGAAAATTTGTTCGATAATTTAGGCTTTGGGAAGGTTTAGGGGTAATTTGGTAATTAGGCTTTAGTGCGATTAGGAATCTTCTTAGGCCACGAAGGCCTAATTTAGACCTATTAACTTCTAGGGATCTATATAGACTGCTTGAGGAAACTTTTTTTTCATAACATGGAGGTTGGACTGTACAGATCAGCCCCACGTTATAAACCCCTTGACAGCGACCTCGACCATTTGCTTTATTCTATTTCTCTTTCTTTTTTCTTCTTTCTTATTTCTCACTCTTAAACATTCTCTAGAATTAGATTTTACATTCTCGTTGCTTATGGAGGATTACATTATGGTTGTTTACATAAATGATGAGATGTTCAACATCCCAAAGGAGTTTTTGGCCAAGGATGCTACAACATACAATACGCTATAACAACAATAATCTTAGTAGGGCTTCATGATGGACAACACCTTAGAGGGTACAACTATGAATAAGATTCTTGTGGGTTTTCCTTTACACAATGACATTCTGACAGTCAACAATTTGTACCATCATTTAGCAAGAGCTGTCTTAGGAGTGGTAGATGTTCTTTTCTTTAGTCCTTTCATTTTTCAAATTTTAACTATCTTTTTTCAACATTATAGATTTTAGGCTCCATCTTGGAATTTCCTTTTTTTGGCATACGAATAATAGATTGGTTTGAAAGTTATTAAAGAATAAATATAGGACACTCACCTTTTATCTTTGATGAGATTTCTATTTTCCTTCTATTGGTGTTAGTTGTCACCTCAATTTACATGCACTTACTTTTTTTGGTATTTTCTAGGAATTTGATTGTTGATCTTAAACGAATTGTTGTTGACTTTGCAATCTCTATGTTCATTTTAGGATTTTTGCAAAATTTTTTTAGAAATTAATTTTCATACTTTTTAGAAAATTTATTTTTTAGTAATCACTTCACCATCTAGACATGCTATTTTATATCTTTGAATTTATTATCAAATTATTTAATCATTTACACGTCATGAGACACAAACTTATTATTATTTTTACTTAAATGATTAGATAATTACTAGCCTCAAGATTATGGTTCTGATTCTTTTCATGGTTTTCCATTTGATATTGAGATACGTGTTTCCTCTACTTTGATTTTCATTTTAATCATTTGTTACTTATCCTTTCATCTATTTTGGGACAACATCTCCTATCAAAAGAGAGGTAAGGCAATAGGTCCTATTGCAATAGGCTTTCAAGCACTATACCTCCGATTTATAGCCTGTTTAAAAGGGACTGAGCTTTTTCCTTTATTTCGTACACTATTGGGAGAGGCCATAACGATAGATTTAGCAATGACCAAGCATTGGTCGAGCAGTAGATGGACACCACCTACACCTTCCACCTATCATTGATGGAGGAGGTGATGATCACACTAGGGGACTTCACATATTTAATCGGGATTTGTTTTGTCGACTTCCCTCTTCCCATTAATTTAACAAACATAAATCGATGCTTTAGAGGGATTACATCCTCTAGTTCCTCTTAGATCAAAGGGAGTTGAACTATGGTGCAATCTAACATATAGGCTGAGGCCTCTAGGGTTATTAACGACTGTCTTGAATTGCTGATAGATCAGCATACGTGTTACTTCCTATTATATGCTTTGTTAGGGGGTCTTACTCTTAAGTGCCTCTAATGTTACTAAGCTCTACCTTGTGCCCATGTTGGAGACTTAAGGCTACTTCAACACTTCAATTATGTGTCATCAACACTGTTATACTTATACTGATACCTACATTAGTGCTCCAAGGGCAAAAGGTATATGTACGGTGCCTAATGAGTGCTTATTATGAGTATCTCTTAACCTTTCCCCTACTTATGTTCCTTTTAGTTATTTTTAGACTAATATTGTGTTTGTTGACAAGCTTGGACCCTTGAGGTAGGCTTGCTAGCAAGGAGCAACCCCATGGTCGACATATAGGGCAACTATCCTCATTCATATGATAAAGCATTGCACCTCATCCAAAGTCCTCGATAGCTGGTAGTTGTGCTCACTTGAACACCCTTATGCTCAATCAGGTAATACCATCATGCTAAGGAAACCATGTTAATTGAAAATATTTATTTATTTTTTTCTTTATCTTATACTTATAATAATTATTTCTCTTATTACATATGCATCTGGACTAGAGAGGGCCTATAAAGGCATGGCCATAAAAGGTGGTGGAGACGGAGGGTTTCTTTTGTGGGTGGCACTTGATGGCAAGGTCATCTCATCATGAATGGTATCTTAGGGATCGAGCCCTCTGCTGGTGCAATGGGTTGGATGCACTGTCCATCCCATAGATCCCACCCTCAAACATGTTCTATGCAGTGGATTTGAAGGAAGATAGGGGGTTCCAAGTGACGAGGTGGTTTACACCAAAGGAGCAACTAGTCTCTCACAGGGTCCTCTATAAGTTTTAAATGATCGAGGCTCTAAATAGGACCTTACCATTCTTAGAGGTGATAATCTTGGTGTTCCCTCAGCATAGGGTAAATGAGGGGGTCGTCCTTCAGCATGGGGCATGAGGGACTACTGCACAAGTTACACAGAGGGTCAGTGTAGCTGCTCATACTATTTGAGGCTATAAAAGGGCTTATGTGTCCACATCTACAAGGTTGGAGGATGTTGTGGTTTTCGAGCTAGATCTTATGCTATACAACATGATGGAGTCTTGCATGACATCCTCAATAAGGTCAATATTGTCACTATATCTCACTCAGTCTACTTATGCAACATCCCCAAACACGTTCATTGGCATTATCACATGAACATATGCATTAGATAAATAATCATTTAGAAGCATCGTTGTAGTTGGGGACACTTGAACATATATGTAGTGTTTGTATAGTTCCATGGCAAATTGTTTTATGTTGTGTGCATGTTATAGTATCATAAATAATGGTGTCTTAGAGCTTAATTAAAAGTATAAGGAGTATCTAGGAATTATGAGATGGATGGAAGTGCTTAATGAGTGAAGAAGAGGGACTAAATGCAAAACTTTTAACTTTCAACTAATAGGAAACTAGCCCCAATCTTTTGACTTATTTAAGATAAAAATATAGACTATTAGGGTCAGATTTTGAGGGAAAAACATGGGTTATACTAGAAACAAGAGAGAGCAAAGGAAGAAGAAATAAAGGAAGAGGAAGAAGAAGAAGAAGAAGAAGAAAAGAGAGAGAAGAGTGAGCTGCCTAGGGTTTTTCAATTCTGGGATAGTAGGTAAGTAAATTTATCTTCTTCTCAACTAGAATTAACATCTCATGACATGTTAATTATGCATGGTTAGTGAGAATTGTGGAGTAATTGAGGTAGATCTCTTGGATGGAAGTTGTAATCCAAGAGAATAAGAGCTTATTCTGTTGGATTTTACTGTTAGAGCAGAATTTTGCACCCAGGATTTTATAACCCTAGAAGAGGAATTAGGGAAAATGTAAAATATGAAAGTTGTATCTTTATGTCTCATATAAATGTGTATGAAACAGTTTTGCTTGATTTTGTGTATGTGAGGAGATATGGCCCCTTTAGTAGGACTAGGTCAAATCCAAACCGAGATGATCTTAGCCTTCTATTTTCTTATGTTTTGATGGCTTTATGTTCTCATTTTGACAAAGTGTAAAACATAAAATGTGTAGGATTATTTCCTCTCTAACCACCTGTAAACCAATTTTGATTGATTTGTTGTGTAGAAAGAGTTATGGCTCATTGATTAGAACTGGCTCTATACTGGAGTGAAACCCACCTTTCTTTTGAATCTGTTTTCCAAGTATTTGATGGCCATAGATTCATAATTTGATAATTGTCCAAACTTCAAAGTTGTAAATTTATGTATTATGTACATAGCTGTGAAATATGTTTGCTAAATTCGGCAAGGAAGTTGAGATGTTGTCCCTTCATCATGACTGGTTGGCAACATGTTACAAACCTGCACATCCTGAGATTGGGCCTTTGTTTTGGTGACCTTATAGACCGAATTAGATAATGAGTAAAACATGAAAAATGTTCCTTCATATGTTTTGTAACCGATGCTAGATTATCATTACAATTAGATGTGTACAATTTGAGATACACCCAAGGGAGTAAGACCTACTCAGACTGAAAGGACACTACAACAGGGCAATATTTAAAAATTCATCACATTTTGTGTGTGTCTGATATTGACCTGAAATTTGAATATGTTGTGGGTCTATGTGTCTAGTTTGTTTGAAAAAAAAAAAGAATCAACTCAATTGGATGAGTATATCCAGAGTTATTGCGGTGAGAGTGTAGCAAGCTCAGGCTGCCCTATTAGGAATATATGCATAAACATAGGTCCACTTGCATGGATCATGCACCAAGCATTCATAATCATTTTGACATACTTGTAACCATGTATGTATCAAATTC
>CATIWR010025650.1:0-31767 GCA_949677035.1 Omphalea diandra
ACCGTCACATACTGGAACCAAACCATAAAATCGATATAATATATATATATATATATATATATATATATATATATATATATATATATATAATTAGTTTTACTAATTAACTCTCTCAATTAGTATATATTATTGATAAGACTATTTATTAATTATTAATTAATAGTAAATATTTAAAAATTTAGTTGTAATTTATTAAATTATGACTTATTTACTTTAGTCTTGAATGATTAAAAGTGCAAAAGGCAAAATTTATTTCTTTTGGTTTATAAAAATGTAAATTTTAATGTTTAATAAATTAAAATAACTAACTCCCAAATTGGTACTAAACTAAACCATCCTAAAAGAACTAAACCATACCGTACTCACCCCTACTTGTAAGTAATGAATTGTAGTGATAAACTTTTAATAGCTATTAGACCTAGTAAGGATGGCAACCAAAGAAATAGGGCAAATTGGTTGCTTAAAAGACACTTGGAACTTATTGAAAGTTTCTTAAGTTCTTTTGTGGTAGATTGATGTACACAAGTTCACTCTTACTTCAAAAAGAAGGAGAGCTAGAGAATAAGAGATGACATAAGATATTTATAATGGTTCGACAATGTGCCTACATATACTCCCTACATAACTACATAGGACTTTACTTTTCTTTTTACAAACTTAAGAATAAACTGACAATCCCTTTTTATAAGGCTTAAGAGAGCAAAATCCTACCGATGATTTTCTAAGTTAATCACCAACCTATGTGCTTTTATAGGCTAAACATTGACCTTTTTACTCTTATAAAGAACTGTCAAAAAAAGGTCTCTAAGACTTTTAAATAGGCAAATATACAAGTAGTGCATAAAGAAAACCTACTCTTTTTGACTTAGGTTAGTTACAAGCTCACAAGGCTTTCTTTATCCCAAATACAATAAGCAACATAAGAAGGTTTGTAAAATAAAAAGTAAGATTTTTCAAGATATTATTTTTATTCAATCTTAAAACAATGGTCTTTTTATATGAAAACCCAAAAACTAGTCAATAGAGATAGATGGAGAGTTTTGGCAGCTTTTGGAAAACCTAGTTGTTATGCCTTTCAATGCTCATTGAATCTTTTCCATAATCATTAAATTTTAATGTTCATTTCTAATACCTGTTAAGCTTTCACCATGCTAGTTGAGATCATTAAAATTCCACATTCAACTTTTCCTATATTTATTGAATTACCTTTAAAATCATTACCATATCATCCATCGTCATTGGCTAACACAAAATTGTTAAGGTGCTTCTTAAAGGATTTTTCAATGCCTGTTGAATTTCTTCAATGCCCATTGACTACTTTTAATGCCTATTGTGATCTTCTCCACGTTGGTTAGGTTTAACTTCATTTATGACAAAAGGAAATGAGTGAGACTTCATCCATGCTCATTATTCAACTTTAATGCTCATTATTTTCCTTCCATGCCTATTGGTTTTCCTCCACAGTCAATGGAGCTTTAGTCTTTCTCTTCTCATTTTTATCTTTCTCAAATGCCTTCAACATGTTTAATTCTACCATCTAAAGATGCTTTGCCTTTATTTTTTCAAGCATATAAAGGGTTAAAAAAAGTCCCTCATACTTAGGTAGGCGATTCTTCAAGCATCCTTCCTTTATGGCTTTAGCATGTCTTCTAAAGCATTATCATTGAGATGTGCCTTTATCGTCGTCTTTGGGAGTTCACCCTTTAACAAAAGCTATAAGCACAAACACTCAATCATAAGATTAGAACTTCTCTTAGTTTTGGGATTATTCAAAACAACTATATAATGGAGCAACCTTAGGGTCAATAATCTCCCCCTAACAATCTCCTCTTTTATGAATGATGACAAAATCAAGATGCTTGAAAAAGTTGAAAAAAAAAAAGCATTTTATTAATATCTAAAAAATTATCTCCTATTTTGCTATCATATTAAAAGGTGGGTGAAAAGAAAAACAAATAAATAAAGGATTTCTCCCTTGTAAGCAAGTTTCCTTTTTTGAATTTTTAAGGGAGATATATATCCATAAAACTATAATTGCAAAATGTCAAAAGATACCAATTATTAATATATAAAAAAAGGAATTCTTGGACATTCTATAGAATACCAACTATTAAAATACAAATTCAAAACAACATAGTTGAAAAGACATCAATTGTTAATTTTAAAAGAATTTTTAAAAATACCAATTTTTAAAAAAGCTAGACCCACAAACATCCAAACATACAAGAAAATGAAAAAACAATACCAAAATTATTATAAACAAATTCTAAGCTATAAAATATTTTTAAAAGTACAAACTAAAACTGTAAAATATCTCCATTTTTCTCATTACATTCTTAAGCTAGTTTAAAAGCATTCTCCTTCTTAAACAAATTTATCCCAAACCTTAAGGTTAATAGGGAGATATTTAAAATAAAAAACCCAAATCTGAAAATACAAAATAGTAGAACCAAATGTCCAAAATTGAATACATAGATTATTGTATATGATCAAGAAGATTTCAAAAATAGACATGCATATATAACTTCCCTTTTAAAAGAAAATTAAAAAATATTTTCTCCTTGCATTTTATAACTATTCACCCTCTATTTTAAAAAGTTATGACATCTCGTTCACTAAAAATATTATTGTTTTGGAGACTACATTTAGAGACCATAGTAATTAATTACCACTTAGTGACCATTTGGCTACCACTTGGAATCCAAGAAAGTGAAATTCAAATTAGATATCAGTTAGACACTTAATAGTGACCACATTTAGAAACCATAGTAGTATAGTCACTAATGTGATCTCTAAATTTTGCACTAAAAAAAAGGCGGGTGATTTATCTATTAATTTGAGATCACTAAGTGGTAGCTAAAATAACGACTACTATTATTATGGTTGTTAATGAAAAGATATGGATTTAGCGACCATATTACATGTGGTCATTATTTAAGCACATAAAATGATAATTCACACTATGCTACCGAGTAGGGGGGAGTCCTGTTGGCCTTAAGCACCAAGAGGGAGGGGTGGGGGAGGGGGAGGGGTTTAGGGGAGGGTTGAATTGGTGTATTAAAATTAAATCAAGAAAGGGAGAAGAGAAATGAGTAGAAAAGAAACACATAATTTATAGTGGTTCGGGTATAAACGACCCTACGTCCACTCCCCAATTCTAAGAAATTGGGTGTTCCACTATCTTTCAAAGGTGTTTTCAAGCTTACACCAAACTTTTACACTTGTGTTTTGACAGGCTCACACAACAACCTATACTTTTGTGTTTTGAGGCTCACACAACAACCTATACTTTTGTGTTTTGAGGCTCACACAACAACCTTTACACTTATGTTTTAACAGGCTCACACAACAACCTCTCTTAGTGTTTTCACATGCTCATACTATAACCTATTACAATTGGTGTTTATGCTCACACCCAACAATGACTTAAAGAATAGAAAAGATTGAGTAGTAAAATTGCAAGAGTTTGGTTACAAAGTTATCAATTCTCTTGCATTTATATATATTTGGTAAGGTATTTATAGCCTCTACCCACCAAAGAGATGTTGCAATAAAAATGGTATAAAATCACCAAAGTGTGATAGATAGATTTTTGCATTAAATGCTTGACAGTATCAATTTGCGATCGCTACTACTCATTAGCGGTCTTGAAATCCAAATGCCATATGGAAAACCCCATTTATGTCTAATGGCTAGTCCATGTGTCAGTTTTTCATTAGTGCACCAGGAAAATATAGTTGTTGCCTTTCACCTGCTCTCAAAAGTAGCAATCGCGATTGTTCTTGTATAGGCCATGACTGAGGACGCGATTTCGTCTGCCAAAAATGTTTATCTTCTTCTTTTGGCTTCGCGGTCGCTACCAGCAAGTTTCCATCATGATTTTTAACTTCCAACGGTTACCTGGGACACTTGTCAAGGTATGGTTATGGACTTGATTCCCTCTTAAGTTAATTCGAAATTCGTGATCGTGACTGAGGCATAACTTACACCTCAAATTCTTCTATGACTTTGGCTTTCCTTTCTTTGAATTGGTCGTAGCAGAGAAGTGGCTTGTGAATACATCTGTCCATTTTGCCAACCTGTCATGGTCTAGTTCGCGGTCGTGAATTAGGAGACACTAGCTTACTTTGTAGATTTTTTAACTTCATCCAACGTCCAATGTAAACACTAACTAAAAACTGCAAAATAATACTTAATTTGAATCATTAGAATTGATCAATCCCGTTTGTCAAGATCAAAAGAGGTCCAAGACTTAGGGTTAATCACCCTAGTTTAATAATCTCCCCCTTTTTGATTTTGACAACATAGATTGATCTTAAGTGAAAAATAATACAGAAACGTTAAGTTAGAGTATTACATGAATGAATGCTTAAGATGAAACTTCTAAGTATGGCATTCAATCAAGCAAAGTGAAATTTCTAAAAAGCTAAGTATGATGGTGAAATTTCTAAAGACTAAAAAGCTAAGTATGATGCTCCCCCTTAACATATGCTATAATTTTCAAGTTAATATTCCCTATTCCCTTTTAAACTAAAATACTTACTATCTCTCCTCATTTGGCAATATCAAAAAGAGAGTATAAGGGAAATGAGAAACAATTATAAGCATACATAAGGAGTAAAAGAAGAACACTTTTATAACGATAAAATGCATCAAACACATAAGACAATGTATTGCAAGAAAATAACTTTTTATTTACATAATTATGGGATCACAATATTTATTAAACAAAAAGCATAAAGAAAATGAAAACAAATACAAAAGATTCTTAATCTAGAGGAGTGGAGAATCATTATCATCTTTGGAACCTCTTGTGCTTGTGTTGCTCCCTCGGCTTCATCACCATCCTCAACATCGTCTTCATTGCCATCTCCATCTTTCGTATCGTCAAATTCGGTAAAGTCCGGAAGATGGCAAGGAGGAACTCCTAGTTTCTCTTAGAGATCTACCATATCATTGTGAAGATGTGAAAAGAAGAGGAACCTTCTCTTCATCATCCTCATTAGTTTGTCCAATTTTTTATCAATGGTGACAAGAGATAACTTCATCATGGCTTTTTGTTGAGGAGAAGGGACTTGTGTGGTGCCTTTTTCAATTTGAAGCCTCTTTCTCTTCGAAGCTTGGGAGGTCTCCATCTTTTTTATCCCTATTGCACCAAGGGTATAAACATATGTGTCTGGATGAATTGCCTTGGCATTTATGGGATAGGTGAGGTTTGGGAAGTTTTGAGAGGGAATGAGCTTCTTAGTGAGAAATTTCTCTTTCTCCTCATCAAGTGCTCTAACAAAATGGTAGATTGTTGTAATATGGGAGGGCAAAAGAAATTGGCTTTTGGGATTCGTACTCATATGGATCAATTGATCCATAAGGTAACAGTTGGTTTGGATTGGTTTGTTCTTGACAAGGCAAAACAAGAATGCCAAGTGTTTTTGAGAAACCTTCTCGTTACCATCACCTCTTGCATTTACAAAGAAGGTGATGACACAATAAAGGATCCAAAGGGGTAGGGATTTTATGTGTTTAGATAAAGAAGAGTGGGGCTCATGTTTGGTTTCAATAGAAATCTCCAACCAAAATTCAGAGTATATAACGTCTGACTTGCAAGTTGAAAAGAGAAGACAATTAGTCGAAGGTAATGAAAAAAGGGTCCCCAAAAGCCCGGAACACTAACTCGTGTTGTCTGACTCTATAATCAAATTTTTGGCTTAGTTGCACAGTGCACATAAACTCTTGCATAACCTCCTCATATCTTGGTTCATCTCGAAAAATAAACTCATTCCATCCCAAGTTGGAGAGAAAGGCTTTAATTTCAGCGTTGATGCCTAATTTCTCCAGCATGAATGTTGATGGAATCTTGTTTGGGAGAATGACCTTGGAAGAGGTTGCTTTGAATCTATCTTTTTCTTCCTTGGTTATTCCCTTCATGAGATGGAGGGTAGGAGGTGCAGAGGGTTGAGCCACTGCCTTGCCTTTGTCAGCCTTGGAGAACTTTTTTAGAGCTATAGAGCTTGATGATTTAGAGAGATTTTGAGAGAGAGAGTTGATGTTTGGAAGTGGAGTGATGAGAGTACTGTTTAAGGGGGTATTTATAGGCTTTGAAGGGGTGTGAAAACGGTCATAAACAGCTAGAAATGGATTAAATGAAGAGAGGAAACAGATGGAAGTCAAATCACTTAATTGCCTAGGCAGTTACTCTAATTCATGTCCACAAATTCATGAGTCGCGACCACAAATTCTAGAAAATGTGGGTAACAGACAAATTTTCCTCAGAAAAAGACGCGTTAAAGGTCAAATTTTTGAAAAACTGACCAAAATTTGAGGTAGAGTAGAAATTTTATGACTGCGACTTGACATTTGACAGCTGGGTGAAATTGACTTGTAATTCGCGATCGTGAAGAATGAATAGCGACTGCAAATTATGAGTCAGAAAGGATAAGAATTGAAATTTTGATTTTTGAAAAATGAAAAATTATGATCCATAGGAAAATAAATATATTAATATCACAAATCAACAAATACCAATACACATAGCAATATTACACAAGAGATCAAAAATTTTCACTTTAGAGAGCTTCCATCAAGCATTCCCAATTCTCTTTTAATAAAGTTCAACCTTTCTTCATTTAGAGGTTTAGTGAAAATATCTGCAAGTTGATGATTTGTGTCAATAAATTCCAACATAACATCACCTTTTTGCACATGATTTATAAGAAAATGATGTCTAGTGTCTATGTGCTTACTTCTAGAATGTTGGATGGGATTCTTAGAGAGATTAATAACACTTGTGTTATCACACTTAATGAGAATGCGACAACTACTTTGCCAAAATCCTTCAATTATTGTTTCATCCAAAGAACTTGGGTGCAACAACAACCCGCCACCACATACTCGGCTTCCATGATAGATAAGGCAACTGATACTTGTTTTTTACTAAACCAAGAAACTAGACATTTGCCTATAAATTGGCAAGTTCTGGAAGTACTTTTTCTATCTAATAAGCTACCACATCTAAATACCCTACAAGGCCAAATGAGGAATCCCTATGATACCATAGCCCTAAGTTTATAGTGCCATGCAAATACTTAAAGATCCTTTTAATAGCATTCAAATGAGACTCTCTAGGGGAGGATTAAAACCTAGCACACATGCAAACACTAAACATAATATCTGGCCTAAAAGCAATAAGATAAAGTAGAGATCCGATCATACCTTGATATCTCTTTTCATCTACCTCCTTACCTGATTCATCCTTTTCTAGCTTAATGGTACTGATCATTGGAGTTTTAGCTACTTTGCAACCATCCATGCCAAATTTCTTTAGCATCTCTTTTGTATACTTGGCTTGTTTGATGAAGATCCCTTCCTTGGATTGTTTGATTTGTAGACCGAGAAAGAATTTGAGCTCTCCCATCATGCTCATTTCAAATTCCCTAGTCATACACTTAGTAAAATCCTTACAAAGAGATTCATTAGTAACACCAAAGATACTATCATCAACATATATTTGAATGATTAATGTATCATGCTTGTGTTTTTTGACAAAAAGTGTGGTGTCCACTTTTCCTTTCTCAAAATCATTTTTCAAGAGAAATGAACTAAGCCTTTCATACAAAGCTCTCGGAGCTTATTTCAATCCATACAAGGCCTTGTTCAATTTGAAAACATGGTTTGGAAAAAAAATGAGACTCAAAACCAAGAGGTTGTTCAATATAGACTTCCTCCTCTATAATGCCATTTAAAAATGCACTTTTCACATCCATTTGAAAAAGTTTGAAATTCATATGACATGCAAATGCTAAGAGAATCCTAATGGCCTCTAATCTTGCTATGGGGCCAAAGGTTTCATCATAATCTATGCCTTCCTCTTTGTTGTATCCCTTAGTAACCAATCTAGCTTTGTTTCTAGTAATGAAACCTTACTCATTTAACTTGTTCCTAAACACCCACTTACAACCTATAATTGGGTGTTATTTAGGCCTAGGGACAAGTTCTCATAACTTGTTTCTATTAAATTGGTTGAGCTCTTCTTGCATAGCAAGTACCTAACTCTCATCATCAAGAGCCTCATCAATTCACTTTGGCTCAAGTTGAGAAAAAAATGCAAGATTATTATCTAAATGATGAAGTTAAGATCTAGTACTTACACCCTTAGAAGTATCACCAATAATTAAGTCTTTGGGGTGATACTTAGAAAATCTCTAATCTTTGGGTAGTTCTTGGCTTGGCTCTACTTGTTATTAATGAGGTTGGTCTTCATCTACTCTTGATGAATCACCTTCTTCTTTATCTTTATCAACTCTTCTTGTAGAATCATCCAATTCTAGCTTTTCAAGATCACCTACAAGATCATCAACAAAAATACATTTCCCAATATTAAGTTTACTAGACTCATCAAAAACAACATTCATAGATTCTTCAACTACCATTGTACTTTTGTTAAAGACTCTATAAGCTTTACTAGAGGTGGAATATCCTAAGAAGATATCTTCATTGGTTTTAGAATCAAATTTCCCAAGGTTATCCTTGGTGTTCAAAATATAACACTTATATCCAAACACTCTAAGGTATGATATCTTGGGTTTTCTACCATTTCATAGCTCATAAGAAGTTTTATTAAGAATCGGTCTTTTAAAAACTCTATTTGCAATATAACATGCAGTGTTAATGGCTTCAGCCCAAAAGTAATTTGGTAGTGAATATTCATTAAGCATTGTTCTAACCATTTCCACCAATGTTCTATTTTTTCTCTCTGCAACACCATTTTGTTGTGGTGTTTTAGGAGTTGAAAAATTATGAAAAACTTCATTCTCCACATAATAATTTTCAAATGATTCATTTTGAAATTTCTTTCCATGGTCACTTCTAATAGAAGATATGAAGTAACCTTTTTCATTTTGACCCCTTTTTGTAAAACTTTTGAAAACATCAAATGAATCATTCTTATGAGCTAGAAATGACACCCAACTGAACCTAGAGTTGTCATCTACAAGGATTAGTGCATAATGATTTCCACCTAAGCTAGCACTTCTAGTAGGTCCTATCAAGTCCATAAGGATTAGTGCATAATGACCCCTTTTTCTTTCTTTTTTTTTCTTGATCAACTCCTTTGTCTTCCTAGAGAGCATTGCTAGCTCCTCTTCTTCCTTGTCACTTTCTTCATCACTTGAGGTGATCTCTACCTCCTTCTCTTTTGTTAAAGCTTTAAGAGCCATGGTTTTTCTCTCTTTTTTTGGTTTGTCTCCTTGGCCTCTTAACTTCTTCATTTGTTCATCTTTTTGTAAGACCAACTCATGAGTTAAGAGTTTGTCTATCAACACATCAGTTAGAACCTTTCCAATCTCTGGATTGGACTCTTGTATGCTACAAACTCTAGCACTAAATTTATCTAGAGGAAGAGTTTTAAGGATTTTTGTGTTTACCTCATAGATAGTGAGAGCTCTTCCAAATTTCTTCATGTTGGTAATAATGGACAATAGCCTATTTGTCATTTTTGTGATGCTCTCATTGTCCTTCATCATGAAGAGTTTCCATTCAGTGACATACATCTCCAAATGGATTGATTTGACTAGAGTTGTGCCTTCATGACAGTTCTCTAGAGTTTTCCAAATGGCATGTGCTGTTTGACAATGTTGCACTCTTCCAATCTCTTCTCTAGAGAGTGAGCTTAGAAGAATGGCCATTGCTCTCTTGTTTTTGCCATTTGATCTCCAGTGAGCTTCGACCAATTCTTCCCTTGGGATTCATTTTTCATTACCATCCACAACTTTGGTGCGTGGCTTCCATTCCTTGATGACCACATCCCAAAGGTCCACTGCATCTATGTCAAGATAGATCTTCATCCTATACTTCCAATGAGTATAGTTTGTTCCATTAAAGTGAGGTTTGAGTTGTGAGTGGATTCCCTCTTGTGCCATGATTTTTGTTCGCCCAATGAAGGTTTAATTGTGAAGCTTGGCTCTGATAACACTTGTTGGCCCTAGGCACCAAGAAGGGAGGGTAGAATTGGTGTATAAAAATTAAATCAAGAAAGGGAGAAGAGAAATGAGTAGAAAAGAAACACACGATTTATAATGGTTCGGGTATAAACGACCCTATGTCCACTCCTCAATTATTAGAAATTAGGTGTTTCACTATCTTTCAAATGTGTTTTCAAGCTTACACTAAACTTTTACACTTGTGTTTTGACAAACTTACACAACAACCTATACTTTTGTGTTTTAAGGCTCACACAACAACCTTTACACTTGTGTTTTAACAGGCTCACACAACAACCTCTTTTGGTGTTTTGACAGGCTCACACTATAACCTATTTCAATTGGTGTTTATGTTCACACCCAATAATGACTTAAAGAATAGAAAAGATTGAATAGCAAAATTGCAAGAGTTTGGTTACAAAGTTATTAATTCTCTTGCATTTACATCTGTTTGGTGAGGTATTTATAGCCTCTACCCACCAAAGAGACATTGCAAGAAAACTGGTACAAAATCATCAAAGTGTGCTAGACAGATTTTCATATTAAATGCTTGACGGTATCAATTCACTGTGACTACTACTCGTTAGCGGTCGCGAAATCCAAATTCCATATGGAAAACACCATTTATGTCTAGTGGCTAGTCCACGTGGCAGCTTCTCATTAGTTTACCAAAAAAATATAGATATTGTCTTTCACCTGCTCTCAAAAGTAGCGATCGCGTTTGTTCTTGTACAGGTCGCGAATGAGGACGTAAATTCGTCTGCCAAAAGTGTTCATCTTCTTCTTTTGGGTTACCAGTCACTACCAATAAATTCTCATCGCGATTTTTGACTGTCAACGGTTACTTGGGACACTTTTCAAGTTGTGGTTGTGGACTTGATTCCCTTTTGAGTTACTTTAAAATTTGCAGTCGTGACTGAGGCATGACTTACACCACGAATTTGTTTATGACTCTGACTTTCCTTTCTTTGAATTGGTTGCGGCAGAGAAGTGGCCCGTAAATATGTCTATCCATTTTGTCAACCTGCCTTAGTCTAGTTTGCGATCGTGATTTATCAAGTTGTGATTGGGAATTATGAGGCACTAGCTTACTTTGTAGATTTTTTAACTTCATCCAACTTCCAATGTAAAGACTAACTAAAAACTGTAAAACAATACTTAATTTGAATCATTAGAATTGATCAATCCCCTTTGTTAAGATCAAAAGAGGTCCAAGACTTAGGGTTAACCACCCTAGTCCAACAAGTTCGAGTAAGTCTTTTTGGTTTAGAGATGGTTGGCTTGAGTGGTTTTAACTTATTCTTTACAAGAAAAATGAGTATGTAAGGAGAATCTAGCTTTATGTCAGACTTCCACTTGATGCTTAAGTTAGCAAACTTTGCTTGAAAGATAAGCATATGTATGTGAAAGTATAATGAATGAAATACCTATTTGTTACCATTTATATAGTAGTAGGAATGTTTTGTGTTCTTATTGGATGAAGACTCTAACTCCTTCGTAATGAGGGTGAGCCTTTCCTAATAAGGGTAAACTTCCTGATGAATATTATCCTTTCTTAATTAAGATGAGCAATAGTCTGAAGAGTCATATATGTGTTAAGCCAACATTAGTTTCTGAGTCACAAGCCCATTTTAAGTCGAGTTGTGCTTATAATCAATTAAGTGGTTGAGGCTTATTAGGTTGAAGCAGACCTTCATATTTATATGGGCCTAGCCCATATTCCTGAAGGTAGTATCATATGTCATTTCCAATTTGAGTTTGTTTTTATGACGTAGATAATGGGGAATATAGCTGAAATTAGCCAAGCTAAGCATGAGAGAACTTAAATACATCAATTTGCTTATACTCTTATGAGAGCAGATCTTAAAATTTAAAATTAAGGTGTTTCATCAGCTTTGGTGACATGTGTTGCATGATTAGTGTACCTCAAATAGAGGTTTCAATTCACCTAGCTCTACTACTTTGATTACCTCCTTTAGGTATATATATTAGGGCACCTAGGTTGACACAACCCTATTTATGTTTTTTATATCCTTGTTGGTGCAACAATTTGAGAATTTAGGGAGTGTTTTCTATAGTTTCATTAATTTATTTATTGAGTCCTTACTAAGACACATGTTTAGTTTTTTATACCTTCATCTCTTTTTTTTTTTTCATTTTCTACTTTATTTAGATTATGAACACCATAGAAGCTATATGGGAGCTGAAAGCACTATTATACCACCACCCTTTTTCTGACAGGCACATCAGTTTCAACTATAATGGTTAGAAAAAAGGAAATAGAATAATTTATTGAGGGAAAATATTAGGTTTAGAATTGAAGAGGAAATTGGGCTAGGAGAAAAAAACATTAACCTTAGTATCGAGGAAGAAGAAAAAGAAGAAATAACTTAAAATGAGGAAAGGGTTAGAGTCGAGGTTGGGTTAAGCAAGCAAGGTGTAGAAAGTGGGGAGCTAATTAAGGTAGAGGCTCATCTTGTGCACTAAAGGTTTAAAGAGCCAACCCTCGAGCTACAGAGGTGCCCAACATAATTCTCATATGAAAGCTACTAAAGCTAAGACAACAATACAACATCCATGAAGAGTTCAAACTAGACCTATTGAGCTCGAAGTTGAGGGCTTATGTTGAGCTGGAAACCAACCAATTCATTCCATATGAGGTGGACTTAAAAGCTGGTGTTTGTCTACTTTTTCCATAGTTCTTCCAAAGGTTTTTATAAAACACCAACTTATTGCTTCCTAAATCTTTCCACATGGCTTATAGATATTTGTGGGATTATACCTATTGGCTTGAGAGAAAGGTGTGTCCTTGACCATAAGTATGGTAAAACACTTATATGTAATAACCTAACAATCCAACAAAGATCACTAACATATGTCTTCCAAGCTTAGAATAGGGCTATTCAGCCATTACCTTTTTTTTATTAAAGGCTAGAAGCATAAGTTTATTATCATCACCTATGCTCAGGATATGTCGTTTCCCACTAGGTATATGGTTAAGGAGGAGAGGAATGTAACAATTAAGGTGACAAAAGAGGAGGAGGAGGAGGCTAACATGCTCTAAGTAGAAATAGAGGACCCAATGGACTTACTAAAGTTCATAGCGAAACATCACCTATTACTGAGATGATTAGTAGTTTCCTTTTATTTTTCTTCACATTGCGTTTACTAATTATATTAATATCTTGCTATTTTATAGATATAGACTTCCAAACCATCTAAGAAGAAATGGCTAGATAACAGGTAGCTCAGGTTGCAAAGAAGGCAAAGGTGTGAATGAAGAAGGTTATTTCTCATAAATAAGTGATAGAGGAGGTGGGAGTGTCTAATTCCTCAACTAGGAGATGTTCGAGCCCATTTTCGACCATAATCTTCCTCTATCAACTAGTTGGATGAGCCATCCTTGAGGAAGGCTTGAGTAGAGTTTATGGAAATTGACTCGATGTGGAGCTCTTTATGCTCTTTAAGAATCCAAGTTGGAGCCCTAATTCTCAAGGAATTCTAAAGAATAAGTATAAAGAGTGTATACTAAGCCATCAAAGGTTAACAAAACACTAAGAAGGATTTATGTTCTTCCCAAGGACAAGGAGAGGCTCAATCACCTAACAGATAGGCAACTCGTTGATCATGCTAAGATGCACAGTTTCAAGGTGAAGTTAATAAGCCATTTCATTGATAAAAAAAGATTAAGTTTAAAAAGGTTTATTTGTTCTGTTATTTTGTATAGGAAGCGGCATTAAAGGAAGTCTTGAGCTAGTAATTGAAGGCCTCTGAGAAGCAGATAAAAAATATAACTAAGCTAAAGGACTAGTTGATAAAGGCATAGGAAAAGTTTACTAAAGACCATCAGGACACTCTTCAATAAGTGGCTGATGGGGTGAGCCTATTGAATTCTACTTAGGAAGCATTGAAGGCTTTTAAGGTGAAGGTTTCCAAGCTACTAAGATGAGTGTCCAAGCTAGAGAGATATCTAAAAGGAACGTCGAGCTGGAGCAAGAGATGACTTAGTAGCAACAAAAAAGAAGCTCATGCACTAGCGAACACTGAGATGGCTAGGATTTGCTTGGGTAACAATGCCAAAATAAGTCATGAGTTAGACAAGGCTCCTTCTGTGCTAGATTTTAACTTTATAAGTGACATCTTCCTTGGTACGAATGAAGAAAAGGTAGAAGAAGAATAAGAATAAGAAAAGGAAAGAAAAGGACAAGGACAAGGAGAAAGAGGAGAGAAAGAAAGGGACGAGGCAGAGGATTAGTTATAGGTTTATTTACAACACCTAGCATGTTCTAACTTTGTCAAAAAAAAAAAATATTTAAGAAATAAGGATTACTTCTTATTCCATTTTTATGCATTCTTTCTTTTGCTTTATATGTCCACTATAATAGGGTTGGTCTAATATGATTGTGAAGCATTTGAGTACTTTTGTCATTTGAGATAACTTTGAATAGATGTAATCCACAATTATATTTGACTGAACTCTTACACTTAGAGAAATTCTAAAACTAGATAAATGTTTATGAAAACGAGCTTATGAAACTTGTAATATTAAGTCAAATAATGAAACTATTAAGTTATTATCCTTGAATAAAAGGATGAGCTGGTAATGTCAAGGTGGTTATACCTAAAAATATTAAGCATCAATAAATTAAATAAGATTATTTTAGTCATTCCCTAGCCATATGCTTTAATAGCTTTTGCAATGTCTAAGGCTTACAAGCTTGATAAATGCTTTAAAAGATAACTCAAAAGGAAAGGTGAAGATCCTTTCATACTATATGAGGCTTATTATGACAGTACATGCTTTTAATAATTGCATACTTGGTGAAATAACTCAAGGATATAATGAAAGAGCATGGAGACCTATTTTGTATTTATTGAATTAAATAGTACAAGCGCAGAGGCAACACTCAGGCCTAATTACATTGGAAAATAGCTAAGGTTATTAGACAAAATATTTTTAAAAGCCTCCATATTTCATATTTACTATCCATCATCTCGAGCTTATAGGTTGCAAGCCCTACTGCTTTAACCACTTTGAATAGACCTTCCCAATTAGTGTCAAGCTTGTTAACACCTGTTTTAACCCTAACCACATTAACTCTTATAAGGACTAAGTCCCTTACTTTGACGGCTTGGTGCTTTGCTCAAAGAATTGAGCTACCATTTGTTGGAAGATAATGGATTATATGATAGCATCTTTTTTTTTTTTTTTTTCTAATAGATCCAAGTTAAGACATAGGTCAACATTGTTCTACTCAAGATCATGGTGGAACACTTAGTAGGAAGAAAGGCTAATCTCAACAAGGATAACTACTTTCATTCTATACATTAGGAAAAATGGTATCTAACCCATAGCAATTTTTGGAGTTTGTATGAAAGGCCAATAGAATGTGGTTGAGCTTATTTGTTTGCGCTCCTCTAGCATCTTCCAACCTTTTTTTAAGCCCAAATAGAATACTCTAGTTGGTTATACCAGTCATTCCATTTATTTGAGAGTGAGTCATCGAGGTGAATATGAAGTTGATGGCTAAGTCAGTGCAATAAGTATAGGCGAGCATTTGGTTAGTCTTGTTTATTTGGTTCAATTTTTTTTATCAAATTAAATAAATCAATTTTTACATTATTAAAATCGAATCAAACTAGTATTTTTGAAAATATCAAACAAATCGAATCAATTGAATAAAAATTTATATACCAACAAATCAAACTTATGAAATTTTGATTTGATTTGATTTGATTTAATTAATTTACATGTATTTTAATTTGCTAAAATTCAAATTGATTTGATTTATTAATAATTTTGGTTTATTCTATTTTTCTTATTTTTATATAAAAACTAAATTAAAAGCGAAAATCATTTTTTTAAATTAAAATCAAAATGAACTATTTTTTATTAAAGAACCTAATCAATTTGATCGAATTAAATTAATTTGATCAATTTTTTGATTCAGTGCGATTTTTACTCACCCCTAAAAATAAGATTTGAGTCGGTCACTATCAAACTACTTTCCATTTTAAATAATGAGCACCTTGGAATATTGAACTAGTAGATCGCATACCTTTTGAAGAAGTCGAGTATCTTGGATAAGGTGATGATGGCAAAGGCTTCAACCTTAATTCATTTAAAAAAGTGGTTTGTAACTACTAGTACTAACTTCTTCTAACCTAATGCTTGTGAAAAAGGACCAAGGATATCAATTGCCCACTAAGAGAAAGGCCAAATTAAACCAATGGGTTATTGTAGGCTACTAAGGGATTATGTTATGCATTTGGCAAGCATCTCATCTCTATACAAGTTCTTGGGCATTTTTAAACATAGAGGGCTAGAAGTAGCTGAACATAATTACTTTTTCCAACCTAAGGTGGTGTTTGCCTCATGGGCTCTACATATACCTTCATGTATTTCCCTAAGGAAATAGTTTCCACTCTTTATTCAAATGCATCAGAGATAAGGCTGACCATAAGACCTTATCTTCCTTTGAGTAGTCAACAACTTTGTTAATGACTGCTCAAGCTTGATTTGGATATATAGAAAGCTATCTTTACTTCAAGTTCTAAATGAAGGGGCTCATTTAATTGTTTTCCTCAAATATGACAATCACATGCATTTTTGAAAGGTTGTTGGATTACTTCATTTTTTCTAATAGAACTCTATCAATCAAAGTAGCTTGTGAGGAGCCAACTATTTTGGCTAAGAGGTATGTTTCTTCATTATCAGCTTGAGAGGTTTATTCCAAACTCCAACTCCCTTCTCTCATTTCAATATTGGTCAGAAAGTGTTTAGTGTGTTCTGCATATTTAAGTATACTATGGTCTTTAATGGTGTAATAACCAAGTAACTGTTAGACCACTTGGTGTGATCACAACAGAATGAAATGTAGTTAGCGCGAACGTCTTATGCTAGTTATAGTCTGGGATTAAGGCCTTATAATTTGCAACATTGTTTATGGCTTTGAACTTCAACTTCAGAGCTTACTTTATAGTGATTTTGCTCGAGCCTTCTAATAGTATCCTGAATCTAACACCTTTTGAGTTAGATGCACCATCAATATATACCTTTCAATCTTTTTTGTTAAGGGCAACCTCCTAACTTAGCTCAGTGCTTGTCAACTCTGCCACAAAATCTGTCAACACTTGAACCTTCATTACCTACTTTAGCTTGTATCTTTTGTCAAATTTTTGAAGCCTGACTGCTCATTCAATTATTCGTCTAGAGATATTGGCCTTCTAGAGTATTTTACCCAATGGTGGTTCCTATGAACTATGATAATATAGGCTCAAAAGCATTGCCTTAGCATTGTCGTCAAGCTAACTAGTGCTTATACTAATTTTTCCAACATTGGATAATTTATCTCAGCCCCCTTTGGCACATTATTGACATAATATATTGGCATTTGCTCCACACTTACTTTTTTAATGATCACAAAGACCATTGTCTCCTTAAGAACAGTTAGATACATAAAAAGTGGGTTATCTTACTAAAGATGAGTAAGTAACGGGGGTGAGTCAAGGAATTTGTTTTTATTCTTCAAAGGCTTTTTGGCATTCATCACTCCACAAAACTTTTTTGGATCCCTCAATGTCTTAAAGAAAGGCAGGCAGCGAAGATTTGAAGATGAGATGAATCTCCCCAAAGTAGTGATCTTCCCATTGAGCTTTTAAACTTTATTGATTGTTTTAGGAGTTACATGTCAAAGATTACTCAAATCTTCTATAAGTTGGTCTCTTTGCCCTTTTGCAAGATCATGAACCTTAAAAACTTCCCTGCTCAAACCCCAAATGCATACCTTTCTGGATTAAGCTTCATATTATATTAGTTAAAGATCGTTAGGGCTTCTTTGAGATCTCTGGCATGGTCTTCAACTCGACACCTTTTCATTATCATATCATTCACATAGACTTTAATTATCTTGCAAATCTAATCCTTAAACATATGGTTGACTAGCCTTGGGTATGTTACCTCACATTTTTAAGTTCGAACTACATTACTTTGTAATAGTAAGTACTCTCATGATTAATAAAGCTTGTATGTCCTTCATCTAGCACAAAAATTTTGATATGATGATAGCTAGTTAAGGTATCAGTGAAGTTGTACAACTTATACCTAGCAATAAAGTCCACTAACTAATCTATGTTAGGCAAAGGATAGTTGTCCTTTAGGTGGACTTTGTTAAGGTTAATGAAGTGTATGCACATCCTCCACTTTCAGTTTGAATTTTTCACTAATACTACATTTGCCAGCCAGTCTTGGTATTACACTTCCCAGATGAAGCCTACAAGCAGTAGCTTGTATACTTCTTTAGAAATGGCTTTTTTTGCCTTTAAGTGCATGGTTTCTCCACTTTTATTTGACAAGTTTGATTAAGCTATCAAGATTTAGCTTGTGGGCTATAACTAAGGGGTTTATTCTAAAAATGTTTAATGACGACTAGGCAAACATTCCGAGGTTGTCCAATAAGACCGAGTTGATGTCTTTTTCATTTGGTTTGGTTAGTTATGTCCCAATTCTTAGGGCTCGTCCTTCACTAATAGGCAAAGGCATCAAATCATCTATAGGCTCAATTATTTTGTGGATGTTATTTAGGCATACATCTAATGGTTCTATATAGATGGCATGGCTCCCCTCCTTTAGAATGTTCATATAAGTTTCCTTAACTACCTTGTAGTCCCCTTTAACCACAACTACACCTTTTTCAATGGAGATCTTCATTATTAGGTATTGAATAATGGTATAAGCGATAATGTCATACAAGATTTGCCTTCCAATGATGGCATTGTAGATGAAGGGGAGATCTATGATCATCCATATGGCATTGAACTTCTTGGTAATGTATGTGTCTATTAGTTCATTTAGTTCAATGGATCTCAAGACATCTACCTTTGTTCATCCAAGGTGAGTTAGGGAAGTTCAGAGTGGTTACAACTTCTTAAGGTCTTACCTGAAAGCTTTGTATGCCTTAGAAGTCATCATGTTGACTGAGCTACCATCATCCACTAAAATGTGTTTAACCAAGTAATCCTCAATGTAGCCTTGGACCACTAAGGTGTTTGCATGAAGGCACACAACTTCCTATCATCTACAGAAGAGAAGGTAATGGGATAGATCATTAGCTCTACTAAGTTTTCTTTGCCATTTATAAAGTGTACTTTTTGGATTTGCCTTTTCCTCTAGATCAAGTTGTTTGCTCCTATAGGTCTGCTTGAAATTATATCAATGACCTTTTCATATTGCATGTTATTAAGCCTTTTATCTTTGTGCACTTCTTCTTGCTAAGGTTTCTATACAGTTTCATCATGAGTTAGCCTTTTTTTGAATTGACTGAGCCTGCCTTATTGCACCAACCTCTCAATTTCATTTTTTAAGTCTCGACACTCTTATATGTCATGCTCGTTGTCCTTGTGAAAGTTACACTATTTATCTTTGTTCCTTACGGTTGAACTTTTTAAGGAATGAAGATATTAGTTCCTTTCTCCTATCTACTTGATCTAACAGAAAACCTCACTTTTGCTTATTATGAGAGATGTGTAGTACCTAGTCGAGCTATTGTTTTAAGTTATTAAGGCTCAAGCACATCACTCTGCTTGGCTCAACCTTTATCATTCTCATTATCGCTTTGTCCTTTTTCTTCATTCTTCCTATACTAGCTATGAACAATTGGGACAATTATATGAAGCTATGAATAAAGTCATGTGTTGGGTCTTGATACCACTCTTGAGCTACCCCTTTTAGGTTGGTAAGGAAGATTTTGCATAACAAAACATCAAAGTAGTTTTAGAGCTCCAATATGAACTAGAACTCTTACACATAGCTTCGAAGGTCAGTTGACCCATTATAATTATTAATTGACAACAGTTTATACTTGTGGGGCTTCAGCTTGATCTTTATCTCTTAGGAGAAAGAGGATTGTGGTCGTAGGCATGGTAATCGAAGGCACGTGCTCTTTACCTTATGCCTATTTAAAAGTCTCCATAATCTACTTTTAGAGGGCCTCATAATCCAAATATAGGTTCTCCAACTGTAAGGCTTAACTTTCAACGAGTTTGTATGAGGCCTCATATAGATATTGCACATTTCAAAGCATCAAGTTCTTTGTTCCTCTTGGGTTCATTCCTTTGTCATCCTTATCTATCGAACGGGTGTGAGTTGAGGCTTATGTTCCTTAGTAAGAAGAGTTTATGGAACAATTGCAGGTTTTTGGCTTTGGAGAAGCACCTAATTGACTTCCCTTAACACTAAGGTGAATTTTGCATAGGTGGTTGACAATTGGGCATCAACTTAGGGTCTTAAATCAGCGCTCTTATTAAGCTAGTAGAGGCTTAATTCCCTTACTTTGCTAGGTGTGTGAGTGTTCGAAGGTTTGTCATTGATTTATTTTTTAGGGCATTAGATTGGTTATGATTACAAGGGATTTTTGGGGGCATTGGAAGAGACCATGGCTGAAAGTCTGAGAGGTTTTTTAACTTTGTCCATGCTCACAGCACTAATGATGTTGCTAAGCTACCAAACGGGGGAGTTTGGTAGGTCTTTTTTGTTCGAAGATGGTTGGCTTGGGTGGTTCTGACTTAGCCTCTACAAGACAAATGAACGTGAGAGGAAAATATGTTGGACTTCTACTCCAATGCTTAAGTTAGCAAACTCTAATTGAGAGATGAAGTATATGTGTGTGAGAGTAGAATGAATGAAATATCTAGTTGTGACCTTTCATATAATAGTGGGAGTTGTCTATGTCCATGTTGGATGAGGACTCTAACTCATTCCTGATAAGGGTAACCCTTTCCTAATAAGGGTACACTTCCTGATAAGTTTTATTTTTTCTAATTAGAACATATTTATTTTTTCGAATTAGAACGGATAAGGCAAATTATATCATGGACCCCATGTCCATGATACTTTATGTACTTTTGATGAAATGGTGCGTTTTGGGCAGTATTTGAGAGAGAATCACATGGTTACTATTAAACAAACATTAACAAGGTTTGGTGTTGGATTTTTTTTTTTTTGTGATTCTATCTTTTATGATTCTGGGTTTGTTCTTTTTTTATTTTTGTTCTTTGATGTTCAATTTTTTGTTGATTCTTGTTGTTCGATTTTAGTTGTTTCTAAAAATGTGATTTTTTTTATGAAGTTTTTGAGAATACAATTTGTGGATTACGATTTTTTTTTTAAGAAGTTTCTGAGAATACGGTTTCTGGATTCTTTTTTGAATTCTAGATTTTGGTTATGAATTCTCTATTTGTTTTTATTGTTTTGATCTTTAATTGTTAGTTTTTATGTGTTTTTTTTGTTTTTGCATGTTTAATTTTTTTTTCTTTTTTTTTTTTGTGTGTGTTTGTTTAGTTATAATGTACAAGTTTATTAGTTAAAAATGATAAGTTCATTATCAGTAAATTGTAGATTCATTAAATTGTAGATTCATTAAATTGTAGGTTCATTTGTATAAACTATATATTCATTATTAGCAAAATTATAGATTCATTTGGTATAAATTATAGGTTTAGTATCAGTAAAATGTATGTTCATTTGTTATAAACTGTAAATTCATTTGTTATATACTACAAGTTCATTAAATTGTAGGTTCATTTGTATAAATTATAAGTTCATTATCAATAAACTGTAGGTTTATTTTATTATAAATTACATGTTGATATAAACTGTAAGTTCATTATCAGTAAACTGTAGATTTATTTCATATAAACTGTAGGTTTATTATCAATAAACTGTAAGTTCATTTGTTATAAACTGTAGGTTCATTTATTATAAACTATATATTCATTATCAATAAACTGAAAGTTCATTAAATTATAGGTACATTTATATAAATTATAAATTTATTATCAATAAACTGTAAATTCATTTTGCAACTTATGGTAACGTCATGTTTTAAGAGCATCTAATTTTATTTTTTTTTTATTTCTCACATGTGATAGGCCATAAATCATATTGTCATATAAACAAGCATTCATGATATAAAAACTGTCAAACAATGTGCTGAATAGTGCATATGGGGCAAACTAACACTGACCTGTGAGTTAATAGCCCATTTTAGGCTTAGCTAGGATTGTAATCCATTGCAGGGTTATGGTGGTTAGTGACTATAATAATTGGTTGTCGTAGTTAATTATATAATTTGTTTAAATTTATTTATTATTTATTGATTGTTTTGGAGGCATTTAAACGTGAGTGACGCTCCGGCAATTCCCTCGTAGAATCGACCACAAACTCTTCTTTGTCGGGTGAGGAACCAGACAAAAAAAAAAAAAAAAAGGATTTTGTGGCTTGGTTCAGTTCATTTTATAAACGTTAATCACAGGCAATGATCAATATGGCATTTATATTTTCTTCGTACTCACAGCTATAACATCAGTATCAGCAACAAGAAGAGCAGCAATCAAGGTTCTCATACTGCATAATAATAAACATGGCGCACGGTCGTGTCCCGACGATAGATCTGCAAGAATTTCCACAACAGCATGAGCTACTGAGAAATGCGTGCGAGGAGTGGGGGTGTTTCAGAATAGTGAATCACAATATCCCCTTGGCTCTCATGTCGGAGATGAAGAAGGTAGTGAGATCTCTGCTAGACCTTCCAATGGAAATCAAGAGACGCAACGCCGATGTCATAGCAGGCAGTGGTTACATGGCACCTACCCAGGTCAACCCTCTTTACGAGGCCTTGGGTCTTTACGACATGGGCTCGTCCCAAGCCGTGCATACCTTCTGCTCTCAGTTGGATGCCTCCCATCATCAGAGGTATTCCAAAAAAAGTTAGCAGCTTTAGTATTATTATTTTTTTTATTTTTGTCAATTTGGTTCCTGGATTTTCCAACTCAAGTTCCACTTAACCAAAGACTCGTTGGGTTTTGTTGTTAGTTTTGATTAGTCTATATGATTTGGGTCTTTCTCAACAACATACATAATATTGAAACATTGTTCCTGATTTGAACTTGTTGCCAGAGAGGTAATAGAGATGTATGCCAAAGCAATTCAATCTCTGACCATGGATTTAGCTCGCAAGTTGGCTGAAAGTATGGGGTTGAGCAACGATCTGTTCGAGGGATGGCCTTGCCAATTTAGGATTAACAAGTATAACTTCAATCCTCAAACTGTAGGCTCCTCTGGAGTCCAGTTACACACAGATTCAGGATTCCTAACTATTCTTCAAGATGATGAAAACGTTGGCGGTCTTGAAATTATGGACAAGTCTGGTGCATTTGTGGCTGTCGATCCGAAGCCACGCACCCTCCTTGTCAATCTGGGGGACATTGCTCATGTGGGTTTTTAATTTGGCAAATTGGCCTTTGGTTTTCAAGTTATTTAGATTGTTCTGATGTTTGATTAAACGCTTCTTATTTTGTATATAACCAAAGGTGTGGAGCAATGGAAGGCTCTGCAACGTGAAGCATAGAGTACAGTGCAAGGAAGCAACAGTTCGGATTTCAATTCTTCATTCCTCTTGGGACCAAAAGAGGCAGCAGTGGAACCTCCGCTAGAACTTGTGGACTCTCAACACCCTCGTCTCTACATTCCTTTCACCTACGAATATTTTAGAAAGCTCCGACTATCTGCAAAATTGCAAGCAGGGGAAGCTCTTGAACTTGTACGTATCCAGTCCTGACTTTTGATAAAACAGATGGCTAAAACAAATGGAGAACGTCAAAGAACAAGCGAGTATTACATTCCAAAGTAACCAGAAAAACATTTAATGGAAGCACAACTCAGCTATATCTGGTACCGTAGGTATGATTCTTTTTCTGGGTTACCACTTGAGCCAACGTCAGTTGGTGGTAGATATGATTTCTGTATATGTAACTACCGAGTTAAACATGAAATACTTGATTTATCCAAATATTGCAAGGAATCTTGCCAGCGAAACTATATTGGGGTTAGGGTGAGCTATAGTTCATTCAATTACGCACTAAAAAAGGATATTCTCAAGCAAAAAAAAAAAAAAAGAACATCTATTTTTCAGTCCGGATGAAAATATATTTATAGTCTAGCCCAGAATAAATAAAATTTCTGTTTACGCCAATAAAGCAGCAATTTAATTTCTTTCAGGAGTTTGATTCTTAGATGATTCCATTTTTTAAAGCTAGCAATGCAGAAATCCATAATGCTTTTTGTGTTTCGCAGACGACCAAAATCTTGGCTTCCTGTGACTGTTAATCGCCTCAGGAGATATTTATCGTTTTAATTCTCACAAATCACATGGGACACATTTGATTTTTAAATGACCATGGTATCAAGTAATTGATGGAACTTAAAGCTACACATATCAATTTGCATGTTTTGAAAGGAGTCTTCAGCGCAAGAAAATTAATTAGGATAACCAAAATCTATATACAATTCTCTGGTTCTACATGTACGCCCCAAAGTAATTATCAATAAAATCCTCAAATATCAGAGTGGAATAAGAAAATTAAAGGTAGCAACAGCAATATTTATAGCAAACTAAAGCTAGGACTGCAAAATCTTAAAACCGTACTCAACGAACTAAAGAATTATTATGTTTCTTCTTGGACTGATGTTACCAAAGACTTAGATAAAACTAATGTAGAAGGAATATGCAGCTAGCCGAGAAAACTGTTCGTGTCTCCCCCAGCAAAGCTTTGAGGGCTATAGCATTGAGGAGTCCAACCAGAAGTAATGGGAGTAGTATCAGATGTAATATCCATGCTGATGCTACTGCTACTATCTGGTCCAGCTGCAGAAGGCCAAACAAAAGCTGGCTTGAAAGGTGGGACACGAGGAACGGCCACTGATCCAGATACTATCTGAAAGATTGCCTGTGTTTTAGGCCTCTCGCTCGCAATAGGATGAGAGCATGCAAGCCCAAGCAGCAATAGCCTTTCTGCTTCGTCAAAAACATAGTCATTGTCTAGCCTTTCATCTACGGCCTCCTGTATGCGGCCTTCACGATGCAGCCACCACACCCAATCCACCAAGAACTGAAAGCCAGCAATCTTGGTCCATGGACGCTGGCCGCACACCACCTCAAGAACCACCGCACCGAAGCCATAGACGTCGGACTCGCGGGTGGCCTTCCCTGTATGAAAGCATTCAGGAGCAATATAGCCCATGGTTCCAGGCACACCCTCGAGCTCTGCATAGGAAGTCTTCTCATTCTCCAAGGCTCGAGCCAGCCCAAAATCACCCAGGCGAGCATTGAAGTTGGAATCCAGCATGATGTTGCTGGCTTTGAGGTCTCGATGCACCACTTTTTGATCATATTCATTATGGAGATAGTGCAGTGCGGATGCTACACCAGCTATGATATTGTATCTGAGCTTCCACTCCAGGGTGGTCTTCTCTTCTGCCTCATGGAATATGTGTTTATCCAAGCTTCCATTGGGCATGTAGTCATACACCAGGAGCAGGAATCCATTCTTGTGGCACCACCCTATCATTAATTTTTTAGGAAAAACATACAAATGAAGGAAATCATTATCAGAAACCAGAATTTCCATGTAACTTTCACGTGATTAATTCCTGATGAAACATTTACAGACCACCATTAATGAACAATAAAATGTAGGCTGATATGCAGTCATAATTTCAGTCCTCGTACATGTTTGAATGTTTCAACCTTCACAACTCACTGTTTATTAATTTCCTGGCATAAGAGAACAGTTGGTTGAGGGTCCCCCTCAATATAATTATTTTTTATTTTATTAGTTATTAATTTATTGATTTAATAATAAATAAAGATTTTTATTTAATTTAATAATAATTTATTAATTATATCATTATAATATAATAATGTAAATTGGAACTTAGTATTTACAATTCAATGGTAGCGTAGACTGAGAGGTTTAGACTACTCGTTTTTCTGTCTTTTATAAAATTTTTAGATATTTTTTAAAGTAAAAATAAAGTCATAACTTAGAGAGAAGCTTACCCAGTAATCGAACAAGATGCTTATGGCGGAGACGATTAATGATCGTAAGCTCAGACAAGAAATCGTCTTGACTCTTGAGGTTATCTCTGGAGAACTTCTTGACAGCGACGGGGACATTCTCATTTGGCAGCATTCCCTTGTACACCACTCCAAACCCACCTTGACCCAGCTTATTCTTTTCATTGAAATTGTTAGTCGCCTTCTTCAGATCCCTGAACTCGAATTCCCTGGGTGTTCCAGGCAAGCTTTTCAGTGCTCCCAGTAGGTTGGGACCAGGGGAAGCCGCCCTCTTCTTCTTCAGCACATAGTAGGCCAACCCCGCCACCCCAATCACTACTAACATCAATGCAGAAACCCCAACCCCTACATAGATCTTGACCATCTTATTATCGTTATTCCCATTATTAGCGGAGGCGGACGTCAGCAGTTCAACTGTCAAATTCCAGGAAAGAACACAATTGAGCTGGATGGCTCTCCCTGTGGACGCCGAGAACCCAAAGTAAGAGTTGGGATGAACAAGACCACTAAGGTCGAGATTCGCTGTTAGCACAGATTTATTGGGCTTTGCCATCCCTTCCTCTGCCATGTAAACCTGCAGCGTCTTATTGCTGCCGTCGTAAAGGACCCACAGCATGTAACGTTTTGTTCCGACGGGAGCGATCTGAATGCCAAAGTCGGACAGGGAAACCGTCTTATTGGAGCGGACACTGTGGATGTTAAGACCCATGTGATTGTCATCGGGGTCGAAGTCTTCCTTGAAGGTGTCGAGCTCGATGGCGACGATTCCATTTGAGGAATCGCCGTCAGTGGTGGAGTTGGTCAAACCAAGGTATTGACCTTCGCTGTTGGGGGGGAGGGTGAGGTCAGGGGCTATGAGGAAAGCTAAGCCCTCACCGGGAACAGAATTATTAACCCGATAACAGTTGATGAGGAAGGATGTGTTGAAGGAAGCAAGCTTTACACCTCCTTGTTGTTCTTCGTCTGCCTCCCAAAGCGTGAAAGACTTATTGAAAAATACGCGGCCAGACTGGTGATCGAGAGTGAAGTTACCTATGGAATCAGGAGTAACTTGAAGGGCATCATTGCTGATTGTAGCAGGAGATAGCACAGCAAAAGTGGTGTAGTAGGAGCCGTTGAACGGACCGAACTTATACTCTCCATTCTGATTCTGACCAAGCACGGAGGATGCTGTTGCCGCTGCTAAAATGAACAAAACAATCTTGGTGGTGGCCAGATCCATTAATTTCATATCATGTAACCAGTAATAATGACAGCTAGCTATATTGCTCGTTCACACTTCAAGACGAGGTATACGAAGAAGAAGATGATGATGTCGATGCTGCCGCCCCGTCAGGCTGCTTGTCTTGACTTTTGTTTTTTGAACAATTAAAAAAAGGAATTATTAAAAAATGTGGCAAGTTGCATTTTTATTTTCATTATTATAATGCGATTGGGAAATTTTGAATGTCTTTGACCCTATGTTCGGTAAAGAAAAGATATGTATTAATTCTCTTATTTATAAAAGAATAATTTATTAAATATAAATTTATTTTTTAATTTTTTAAAATATAATATATATAAATAAATTAAAATATTTTACAAATTTAATATATCTTTTTTTAATTTTTATTTCTTTTTATTTTTCTTTAAAACAAAAAAAATTTATTAATCTAATTTCTCGTAATTTTTTTAATTCTTATCTTTTTTTATTTACGGACTAAATGAAAAATATAATTTTAATTTTTTTCTTCTTAGTTCCCCCAACTAAATAAAGGGTTACGATTTATTGCCCAAATTTTTTTTAACCAAATTGCAATGCTACGTGTACGGTTAATTGTCACTTTATGCTTTTCTCATTTTAACTTCTTTTCCCTGTTCTACATATGTTTCTATTTATTTATTTTGTCAACCTTATTCGTTCATGTTATTAAAAAAAAAAAAAAAACCTTATTCGTTCATTTATTTTTGCTAAATGTAAATATAAATATTGTCCACTATACATATATATTCTATCTTATCCTATCTCATTAATTTTTTTTTTCTTTTTCTTTTAACAGAACCCAAAATTTTTTTAAAAAAATGTAAAAATTAATAAATATTAAAAATTTAGTTGAAAGCTTAACCATCAATTCAATTTTTAAAGTATCAATTAAAAAAAAGTAATAACGCTGGCTTCCATTTAATTATTTAATTATTTGACTACTCCTCCACAATAGTTTTTTTTTTTAAATCAATTAATTTGATAAATCTCACCGAATCAGCCTATCATGACTAGGAAAAAAAAAAAAAACCTCCTAGCCATGATAGGCTGATTTGGTGAGATTTATCAAATTAATTGAAAAAAAAAAAAAAACTATTGGGGAGGAGTTATCAAATACAAAAAAAAAAAAAAAAAAAAAACCCTGATTCGGTGAGATTTATCAAATTAATTGATTTGACTATAGAAACCGTCATTAATTATCTGTAAATTAATCACCATTTAGCCATTAATAATATATAAATTAATCACAATTTAGCCGTTTATAACTCTTATATATATATATATATATATATATATATATATATATATATATATATATATGCCGCTAACTTGGGCATGTAAAAAATTTTGATAAAAAAATTAAAAAAATTTTATCTTATTTTATTTTAGATATAAAAATATTTTATACTTAATTTTTAAATTAACATTATGAAAATTATTTTACATTTTTATCATAGATAAATAATTAATTTTAATTTCTTTTAAAATAATTTGTGTATATAATTTTGTATATATTTTTCTTTTTAATTAGCTATTTTATAGCTTTTCATTAATTAATATAATATAAGAATATTATATAGTTATTTGTCACTTATTTATTAAAATATTAATTTGATAAATACTAAATATTTATAATAAATAATTTTTTATGATGAATTTAATAAATGATAAACACATTATAAGTAATTTTTAAAATCAAAATAATATTAGTTGTCAGTGATACGTTATAAAAAAAATTAAAATTTTAAAATATCAGGAAAAATGATTATATGCCAAATGAAGCAACTCTTGAAATGAGGATGGATCAAATGAATAGGATTGGCGTCTCTTTCTCCATATATAACAAGGTGAGATTATTTAAGTGTAGCTGCTGATATTCAAATTTTATTAATGTGAGTTTTCTAATACTGAAACAGCAGTAAAAAATATAAACAAAGACTTGAACAATTCAAAACAAAAAAACAAAATCAAAAAGGGAAGTTAAAAAAATGGAAGTTGCCTGCATCCACGTCGGTAACTCTGACACGCTCGTTCTTCGTCGCCACCAGCCAATGGTGACAGCAAGGAGATCGATCATCAATTTAATAACTTCTCTTTACAGATATGTACATATTTAATATTTTATACATGTGGATATGTGCGAACGCACAATTAAAAATTTGTGTTAAAATCAAGTCGCTTTATCATTTGTTCGGATTTACAATTTTAAATAAAAATATTAATGTTGTGATTACACCTTATTTTAAATTTAAATCTTGGCTTAATTTTATTAGATGAAAAAAATGTGACCTATCCTACGTAATATTTGATTAAAAATGAAGGTATTGTATGAGAGGTTTTTTTTATAGTAGAAAGAGAAATTAAAGAGAGTAATGAAAAGATATAAAATAAAATGTAAATAAAGTTATTTATGTTTATTTTGTTTGGGAGTTTTTCATTTTAAGGAGGTTAATGAGTATAAATTACTTCAAATTTTTTTATTCTATCTTTTATTTCGAATTTGAAAGTTAAGAAAAATACACATTTAGAAGTAAATAGATTAAACTTTTTAACTCCATTTTGTATCATAAAAAAGCTCATAAATAAGATTAATTGATTAATTCCATTTACATTCTATTTTTTTAATTCTCTTTAACTCACTTTCATGCAAGCTCTAAGTGACTCATTTTACATAAACTCTATTCAAGTAGCTAACTCTATCTCATTAACCTTGATTTAGTTTACAAAATCTTCTTAGTTGGCAACACCTTAGTTCACTAAATTTTTATTAAATCAGCTTTATTTTGCAAAAAAAAAAAAAAAAAAGTCTCACCCATAGTATACTTAAAATTAAAAAAAAAAAAATGCAACTCTTATTAGTAGGATAGACTCTTTGATTCCTTGAAAATAAAGTGATTAAAACTGAACTAACTGCATCGAATTGAAAAATCATAATAATCAAATTTTAAAATGTAAATCATACTAAACTAAGCATAATAATTGAAGCAATTTATTTTTTATTTTTAATTATGGTTTGATTGGTTTAAATCAATTTTTAAATATTATAATATAAATGATACATTTATAATAATTTTAATATAAATAATAAGTCTTCAAAAAATTTTATATATTTTAATATAAATGATAAATTTTAAATTAATTTAAATCATCATAGTTTAATTTAATGTGAATTTAAATACTAATTTAATTTATTATAAATTTGATGTGGCTTGGTTAAAATTATTTTATAAAAAATGAATCAATCTAAACTTATAAAAGTTTTTTTTAAAAAAATCAAAATCAAACCGAACTTATACAAAATTGGAATGAAAAAGATGAATCAATTCAATTCGATCAAATTTTTGAGTTAAACTAATTGTTGTCAGCCTACTTAGAAGTAAGACAAGTTGATGATGAGAAGTGATTGCTTCCTTATGAGAGCTAGGGATTGCTTCCTATGGTTAACTATTGGACTATGATGATTAATCCTAAGTCTTGAACCTCTTTTGATCTTGACAAAAGAGATTGATCATATCTAATGTTTCAACTAAGTACTATTTTGCATAAATTAAGTTAGATTTCCATTGGAGTTGGAAGGATCGCATAATCTTCAAGAAGGCAAAGTTCGTCAAAATTCACGGTCAGTGGTCTATAATTCGTGACCACGACCTAGTTCAAAGAAAGGATGAAACTCAACCAGAAGGATTCGTAGGCATCATCGTTGTCGCGACTCATCTAAAGATGGGAGTGACAAAGTCACGGGCGAATTCGCGGTGTGTGTCATGCCTTAGTCATGACCGTGACTTTCAAAGTGATTAAAGAGGGAAGCTAGTCCACAATCACAACATACCAAGTGTCTCATGAATCTGTTGAAGAACAAAATTTGCGAGAGCAACATTTTGGGTAGCAATAGTTATTCCAAAAGAAGAAGATTGTCTTTCAAATAGAAGGATTCACGTCCTCAGTTGTGCCTGGGCAATTAGAACACAATGACTATATTTTTCTAATGGACTAATGAGAAGCTACCTTGTGAACTAGCAATTAGGTACAAACGGATTTTTTCACCGCAATTTTTGGCCCCCGTATGAAAATTTGGATTTCGCGACCGCGATTAACCAGTAGCGATCGCGACTGCTGCCTGACATGCAATTAATGCAAAATTTGTCTAGCATGTCTTGAAGATTTACTGAGCTTTAAAGTCTAACATCTCTTTGGTGGATATGAGGTATAAATATTCCACCAAACAGTGAGAAATTAGATAGATAGGGAATTTATTACTTGTATTAAAGCTCTCAATCTTTTGCTACTCATTTTCTTCTCTTCTTTATGAGATTATAAGTGTTGGGTGTTAGCATTAAACACTAATTGTAGAAAAGGTTGTAGTGTGAGCCTGTGAAAACACTTAAGAGAGATTGTTGTACGAGCCTTAAAAACATATAGTGTAAAGGTTATTGTGTAAGCCCTGAAAACACAAAGTGTAAAGGTTGTTGTGTGAGCCTTGAAAACACAAAGTGTAAAAGTTAGGTGTGAGCTTAGAAATACCATTCTGAGTTAGTGGAACACCCAATTGTAGAGAATTGGGGAGTGGACGTAGGGTCGATTATACCCGAACCACTATAAATCGTGTGCCTCATTTCCTACTCTTCTCTATCCCTTA